>JASCRB010425484.1:0-14520 GCA_030264475.1 Desmognathus conanti | reverse complement strand
CCCCAGACTGGTTTCGGCCTTGTTGGGCCTCCTCAGTGAGGTGTAGCTTGTGTCTCTAGGCACAGCAAGCTCCGGGACCCACGTCTGGGCATAACGGGACTGTCAACCCTTTGTTTAACTTTTTTTAACAATATTATACTAATCAAATATGTAGATGTTGATGAACTCACCATGATAGCTAAAATTACTTTCGCTTCATTATTATCTAGGAACCTGATCTGGTCTCAGCAGGAATATTTCATGAGCAAAGGAATTGACTTGGGCAAAATATATTTGAGATCATTTGGTTCCATCTTCTCAAAAAAGAAAATGTCCAATGAAGTTTTTGTGCCTTAAACTATTCATAGCTACCTCCACAGAAGCAAAAAAACTCCTCAGAGCAGTTGGAAGTTAACTATCCCATTCCTGCTAAACGCTTAAGAAGCACAATTAAGCAGAACTTGAGTTTCTTTGGAGAACAACTCACTGCTTCAGTCTTCTAGTCTCTACGAATCCACATCAATTGAGGACGCTTCAGTACATTCGATTTCTCTTTAGTTCTATCGACCTCCTCTACTGTCTATAAAGGGCTGTCCTGGAACTGTGCAGGCAGAAGGAGAGCTCTGTTACCGGAGACTTGGTGTGAATTGGAAAGGCATGACTTTGTAACGTTACAAGAAACGTGGTCTGATAATGGTTTCTATGCAATTTATCAAAAGTCAACCCCCGCAACTATGGGGCATAATGCAGTGGTTTAGCGGATCTGGGTAATTATGCCGAGTGTAGTACGCCGCAGGGCAATTACACCGACTTTTTTTTTTTTTTCCTTTACCAAAAAAGTTTGTTTTTTAATTAAAATACTCGGCATGGTGCTCGGCGCCTTCAGCACCTCCGCTCCGCCCGTTTTAATTAAAAAACAAACTCCAGTCCCCGGGGATGTCGAAAAAAAAAAGTCGGCAAAAGTCGGCATGTTTGGAGTCGGTCAGTTCGGATTCGGCGTATTTACCCAACACGGACTGGAACTGGGTCGAGTGTCCTGTGAGTGAGCCGTGACAGCTCACCCTTGGCTTGCAGAGCTGTGCCAGAGTCTGGGTACCGAATTCTACTGAAGTTGCTGAACTTGGTGAGTCCCTGTGCATGGTCTGTGGAATTAAGCCTTGTAACTGACTTATGACTGTCTAGTGATCGTTTAGAGAACCGTAACCTCCATTTAAAGTACATTTAAGTTGCCTGTATTTTCCTGACTGTGTTGTAACCGGCCCACCTGGAATTTGGGTGCTGCCTGGTCAAGTAACCATTTCTGCTCTCTGTGTTATTTTTAAAGTGCTAATAAACCACTGAGTGTTTTCGAAGATCCCTGTGTTTGATTGTATTCATTTTGTGCACTCTTGGTGTACGTCCACGTTAAGAGCACCTGATCCCAACAAAGAATTTACCTCTGGGGCTAGGTCTTGGTAGTGCTGTGCACAGACTATAGGAGCCAAAACCGTCAGAGGGTTGTGCGAAGCATGCTGGTTCGCTACCTCAGCCCTGCCTTGCGTCACAAAACTATTGCGCTCTTCAGAACTAGGTCGAACTAGGTCAAGGGCTTCTGCTCTCTAAGTGAGAATAGGAACTGTTAGAAATAACCTAAATTGAGATCAACCTCTGTGCCCCCTATATATAATGCAATTAAAATCCTGAAACCTATATTTTAGAATGTACTCTCTCTGCATAGGCTACATAAAAGTTAAGCATTTTAGCTTGTTCCCTGGAGGGTAGGATTAAAGCAAGGATAGCAGCCCCCTTAATTTTTCACAGCATGCATTCAAAAAGCATTCTAATCCGAGGATCTTGCCCAATGTAATTTAACAGGCTATCAACAAGGCATCTCCAATTACCTTAAAAGAACAAAAATGCCTAGTGAACACAGCTACATCAATCACATTGGTACCTCAAGTCTTGTTTAGATTGAGTTCAAATGGGAGAGAAAGAGAAGAGAAAGAGGGGAAAAAAAGGGGAGAAAAGATTGAAACTGTCTTGCCGTTGTCCCGTACAATGCAATAACTGGTAAGTCTTTATTTGTAGGTGGTAGGCCGGAAGGCTTTTCGGCATCCCGCTCAGGATGAAAACATCATTCAGCAGCCTCCAAAATCAGTCGCTGAACTGCATTTCGTCAACGCTTGGATCAGGAACGTCTTTTGTTAGCCTGCGGTTGTGGAAGACTCTGTGCCTCTTCAGCGGAGATAGATGTGGTGGGCTGCACAGAGATGTCAAAGATCTGTTGCAGTAGGTGGTAACCTTCTTCCAAGCTGTGCACCATGTATCCATCAAAGGAGAGGCCAAATGGATGGGGCCACTTTTATTTCACCTCTTTGGAGTGAAGGCCTCGGTAATCGGTTCAAAGGCTCTACACCTTGCTAGAGTAGTTGGTGCCACTTCTTGATAAATAAGTACTTCTTAACCTCTGCAATGCCAGGTGGTTTTCTTGCAAGCTGCCATCAAGATCAATTCTTTTTGACAGAAGTTGTGATTTGATTAAAATGTCCCTCGTTTCTGTCATCCTGTCCTCCTTTCCCCCAGTCCTGTGGTGTAGATCAAACTTGAGAGTCGAGAAGTCCGTCTCCGGACAGATTATCACACAGAGTTCCTTCATGCATGTATGTAAGTCGTCGCTCTCTGCTACCTCTGCTCCGTTCCCTCTGCTAGGTTCTTCATGAGTATGTTGTAGCATCTGGTCTGGCTTTCTAAGTCTTCATATTTAAGTTAGAGGTCTGCGACTGGTGCATGCAAATTTTTGACCTGGGTGGGCAAAGCAGCCACTACATTTGAGGTGGTAGTGTTCACTTATCTAGATCATCTGTGGTCTTCGCCAGGGAAGCCAGCTCCTGTTTTAGTTCTGATTTAAAGGAAAAAAGTTCAGAGCGCAGCAAATCTGAAATGGTGTCTTTCATCTTCAATATATTTTGGTTAAGTAGACTGACATTCTTCTTAGTGAGTGGCCCAGTCGCTGGTCACTTCCCTCTTCGTCCGAGATGGCCCCTCAACACTACTGGGCCAAGGCTGCTGCTCTCTAGACAGAAACACAGGATCTCATGTGGCAGCATGGTTCTCTGATGACTCTCAGAGAACCACGGAAGCAACACTGCCAAGCAAGTCTTCTCCCAGCAACTCTGTTGGTCACAGGCCACTGTCTGCCTCGCAGGTATGCAGTACTCCACTCAGCAGGCCCCGAGCTTCCAAGTGTCTGCGGGGGTAGGGAGGGCACAGTTCAAAAGTGGGGTGGGTGAGGAAAGTAACCGCTCACCAGCATGTCTCACGAGGAGGTTCTGCTGTCGTTACCGGGCTCTGATATTAGCACCGGGCCACCAGACTGGATTCGTCTGCGGCCTGCGGAGCATCATGTGGCATCTCACCATGGCACCATCATGACAGGTCGGGCTGAGAGAGTGTGGAGTGTGAATTTTGAGGTTTGGTTAAGCATATCAGGGTTGGAAAATGGGGGAGGAAAGGCTGTGGACACCGGAGCCGAGGATTCAGGCAGCCATTCCGCAGGTGCTCACTAGTGGCCTCTTGTGGGTCATGTGAGGAGGTGGAAGGTGGGCTGTGAGATGTGGAGCGCAGTAGCAACTGTCTTTTAGTTTTGATTTTAGCTTGAGAAGGAAGATTTTTGTTTTCAAGAAACTTGCTGGATGCTGGTGCACCAGATGCTGTCCTGAGTGACGCTACTGTTAGGGGGTTTGGTGTTTTCCAATTCTCTTAGGACTTTAAAGAACTCCTTAAGCTCAGAGGAGGTATTGGCTGTGCAGGTATTGTAGGGCGTGGCTTTGGCGTGTATGACAGTGGTTTGTAGGCTTTGGCTGCGCTGGAGAGGGCAAGTTTATTAGGAGTGGATGGGTCTTTGGATCAAGCAGCTTCTTTAGTCCACTTGGCAGTGAGTAAGGTGCAGAAATCCAGGGTGAATAAGGGTTTGTTTTTCTTTTGCATTTGAGAGGGACAACCTGGTCAAGGCCAGTAGTGAGGGCGTTGGAGTAGAGGGTGGTGAGGAGTTCAGGGGAAGCATCGGGGGATTACTGGTGAGAGAAGCGAGGATGGGGTGAAGGAGTTGAGGGTGAGATTGCGTTTGTTCCATTCCAGAAGAGGCAATGGTAGAGGGTGTTTGGTAGTAGGGGGTGTGCACTGGGGATATCAAAGGTGATAATGAAGTGATTCTACCATGGGCACTGGAGGGTGGTGACGGATTCCAGATCGATGTGTAAGGAGGTTAGCCAGTCCAGTTAGCCAGTGATCTAATATAACCAAGTACGGGATTCAAAAGACCAAGCCCAAGCAGGCAGCCCTTTCTAAATAGTTTGCAGTTAGGAAGAAAGTCCTTAGGGAAAAGAAACAAGGTATGCTTACAAATTGTATAACAGTGAAGAAAAATCTATCATCTCAGGGGGTTAATGTGACAGCTACCAGGGAGGATATTGAAAGGGAATATGTACAGACAGCTGCTGGTGTCTGCAATTCTCAATCTGATGATTTATTAACACCTGTGAGTCTAGAGATGGCCGGCAGTGTAGTCCGGCCGTAGAGAGTTTCCTTGGCTGCCCTTCTGCCCCCTCATGCTTGTGAAGTCTGAATGATAACTAGCAGAGCTTACCAAAGGTGTGCCTTACTGAAACCTTATCGCAGGATGGGCCGCAAGGCTCGACAAACTCCAGAAGTGAAAGCCAGTGGCCCTGCTGAAACACGCAGGGAGAGGAACCTCCGGGGCATCAGGACTGGGAGAAGAGCCCAGACAGCCACTATAATGGAAAGAGCTGCTTCAGACCTGCCTGGCTCGCAGCCCTGAACCTTAACCTTAACCATGGCAGCGGCTGGGTCCACTATTCTTAAAGCCCCCTCAGGGGATACACATGGCTGAGAGGTATTTTTCCAGCTAAGCCGAGGATGGCAAGAACATTCCTCCCCAAGCGAGGCAGCTTAGCAGACTTGTTTCTGGGCCGCCCTCCTCTGTGTTTGGGTGGGGTGTTTCCACGGTGCCTTGGAGAGACAGGGGCAGGGCAGACAGAGGAAGGAGTTCATTGCCCCACTCTGGTGCTGGAGCCAACCTCTCCTGATATATGGAACTCAGAGCTCAGGGCAGTTTCCCGGGGGACAGAGAGCAAAGAGCACGATGGTGTTTCCTGCCTCAGGACTCCGTAGGGGAACACTACCCTGGCCGCGTTGGAGGGCGAACCAGTGTCTCCTGCCCGTATGTCCCAGGAAGCTCAGTGTAAGAAGGATCAGCTACCGGCAAAAGATGCATCCCACGCGGGCGAGAGTAGCGGGCCCCCTCCTGATCCATCAGGATTATGTAAGTCCTCTTTTTTTACTCTGCAACCTGCCCCATCAGGCAGTTTGAACCAATAAAAATCTACATTAACTTACATAGGGGCCTCAGAGTTGCAACTAGGTTGTAAGGATGCTGCTGTCTCTGTAGAAGGGGGGCTGCTGCAATGAGTGGGCTCAGAGGAGGGTAGTCCGGGCAAACCGAGGAGGATGGGGTGATGCCAGATTACCCTGAAACTGGTCAGGTCCTGGCCCTTATGGGTAGGATGGACCGGGGGAAGAACAACATTAAAGGTATAAAATATAATAATGGCCAAGTGGTGGAGGATGTAAGCAGTATTCAGGAGGAGTTCAGGGCATTCTATTCTGCCCTTTACCATAGTGATAGCCCTGGCTCACTAGCAGATATTTGACATTATTTGTATAATAATACCCTCCCTCGCTTGTCAAACCAGGAGAGGGAGGCTTTGTCGTTATCCCCCACCCTGGAGGAGGTGGGAAATAT
The DNA here is from genome assembly GCA_030264475.1 of Desmognathus conanti. Taxonomy (NCBI): domain Eukaryota; kingdom Metazoa; phylum Chordata; class Amphibia; order Caudata; family Plethodontidae; genus Desmognathus; species Desmognathus conanti. The sequence goes on along the minus strand of JASCRB010425484.1, from coordinate 8,741 downwards.
TGTGCAAGGGGTTCACAAAGAGAAGGCTTCAGGGGAGGACGGTTTGCCTTGGGAGATATTTCAGAACTTTTGGGGGGTCTTAGGTCCAGTTTTTATGGAACTGGGGCTTCATATTTGGCAAGGGGATTCCTCTCTGGCTTCCTCAGGGGACTCGAATATCATCTTATTATTGAAGGAAGGGAAGGATCCCCGGGATTGTGGCCGATCGCACAATTGTATGCAGATTATAACATTTTTGCTAAAATAATATCCTCTAGGGTGGCCACTATTCTCCCTCAGTTAGTGTCTGCGGATCAACATGGTTTTGTAGAGGGGCGGGATTGTGTTGCACATTCAAACTTGGTTATCTCCTTATTGGACCATGCTGTGGCATATGGTTCTCCTCTGTCGATGGCATTTCTCGACGCAGAGAAGGCCTTCGACAGAATGGGCTTATTTGTGGTGTCTGCTGGACAAGCTGTGATTCCCGTGAGTACTGGTACAGGCTATACAAGCCCCCTATATAAATTCCCAAAGGCAAGGGTGATAGTTAATGGGGTTCAATCTCTTTCTTTTCCAGTTTCTAGAGGTACTAGACAGGCTTGTCCCCTTTCTCCGGTTTTATTTGCCATTTATATTGAGCCATTTTCCATTGCTCTCAAAGGTGATCCCAATTGGGGGAGCTACTCGGTTGCAGGTCATTCATTCCAATTAGCATTATATGCTGATGACATTGTTTGTATCTCAGATGGGGGAACTCACTTACTTATATTTCTGAACAAGCCATCATGTTTGGCAATATCTCTGGTTATAAGTTAAATATGTTAAAAACACAGGTGACGTCATGGAACCAGGAGGGAGGTGACAGTCCTTCTTTTGTGAAGTATTTGGGCATTATAATATGCAGAACATTTCAAGACTCGTTGAAAACAAATCTAGATTTACTATTTGCTGAAACTAAAGTGATCCTGTATAGGTGGGGGAAACCTCCCACTTTCTGTGCTAGGAAGGGCTAATGCTATTAAAATGTTGATCCTCCCAAAATTTATGTATATATTTCGGGCAATGCCCATTGAAATGTCTAAAGGATTCATCTCCCCAACATAACGGTCTGGTTTCTAGCTTTCTTTGGGGGAAGAAATCTCCAAGGAGAAGCCTTGTTAAACTATATAGATTATGGAATGAGGGTGGTTTGGAGTTACCTTATTTGGTCTGGTATAATTGGGCATCCCAGATTAATAGGATTAAGTGTATACTTGGCTGGATGACCCGGTTGATTCTAATAAGTGTATACTTGGCTGGATGACCCGGTTGATTCTAATATGGAGTTATTGTATTCCCTATGGCCCCCGTTGAGTAAAGGTAAATTTGCGGATCCCCGCTTTTTCAATAAAGTGAGACTTAAATCTCTGGGACTCTATGGGAAATTGTGGCAGGAGATCAGGAAATGGATATCTTTGCCAGTTATACACAGATACTCACATCTATTGGGGCTCGCAGCGATTAACCCAGGGGACCGAGAAGGAGCAGAGATTACCTGGAGGGTGAGGGTAATAAGCTTTGTGGGCCAATTGTATTCGGGGAATGTTATGTGATCTTTCACCCAATTGTATGAACGGTATGCTATGCCTATAAATACATTTTGTAAGTATCTGCAGCTTAGAACTGTTCTTGCTGCTTCCAAGTATGCTCTGGAACCTATCGATAGTAGATGGGAATGGTTTGCGGCAAGAAGCTTCTGGATAAAGGCACTATAAAAAGATATTATGAGCTCTTCAGGAATCAAGGTCCTTTAGATCTGGACCACATTACAGAGAAATGGTCACAGGAGCTGGGCACGGAGGTTATGGCGAACGATGTGAGTTATGCACTTAATTGGGCACACTCGCTGCTGCTACCAACAAGACATAAAAGACACTGCTTCTTCTCTGTCCTTCGCGTATATTATGCTCCAGCGAGGCTTAATAAATGGAATGCGAATAACTTGGTTAAATGCAGTAGGTGTGGTGATACTAATGCTGGGATTGCCCATATGCTGATCTCATGTCCGGACTTGAGACAGTTTTGGGAAGAAATTAATGTAAAGCTCAATTCAATAAACGGCATTGATAGACTTTATACTCTGAAAGATATATTATTCGGCCCGGAGTGGGGTTCCCTATTCGAAAATAAAAGCATAATTATGGCTAGAATGCTGGTTGCTTCTCACTGGAAGGAGCCAACCTCACCGGTGCCCAGCTCTTGGTTTCAGATGTTAACTAGGCAATCTATCCTTGAGAAGTAGATTCTGAGGAAACGGGGTAGTGTTCAGAAGGCTCTGGAATGGGGGGCCCACTGGATACATTTGATTTTATGGAGTAAGTTGGACAACTTCACTATTGCTTTAATTGTATTTAACTCCTTCTCCTTAGACACCCCTCTATGTTGTGGATTTAGGTTTTCGTTGTTGACCTTTGTATTCTTTTTTTTGCTTTTTCTGTATCCTTTCCTCCATGCCTGTATAAAAATTATTTAAAAAAAAAACACCTGTAAGTCTATCTGTAAATATGGCTGATGTGGAGCATACGCAATTAAGTGCTCCTTCGAATGAGGTACAGACTAGTATGAGTGATGCCTTGTAGACAATAAATTGCAGTTAAGACCAAAATCTAAGCAATGGCCATTCAATTTCCTTATTGTCCGTCTATGAGAGTGAAGTCGAACTGTTCGCTAGACTCGAGAGTGTTTTGCCACATGCTTCTCAATCTTTACAAGAGATGTTAGCAAATTCACAAATGGCGGCCAAGCAAAAGATGACCGATACCATGGCGAATATGAACAAGGTGCTAAAAGAACAAGCCATGAAGATTGAATTGTTAGGCACATTGGTTTTTGACATGCAAAGCAATGTTGACAGACACTTTAGTGCGGTGAGACAGATAGTAGATGCTCAGAAGGAGGGCATTTTAAAGGTTAATATAAATATTGGAGAAATTGCACTAACACAAAACAATTATATGACTCCCCTAAGAGTGTCAAAAGACGAGTGCTGCCATTAAAAAATCGAGCATGAGGTTACACAACTTCTAGAGGAAGCGAAAAAAAGAGCAGCCATTACAGCAGCCAAATATAGACTTGCGCTGAAGGAGATCTACCTTAAATAATTATGATACAGAGGGAAATGGAAAGAGTATTCACTGAGGAAAAGGAAGAAGGGGCATAAAAGAGGTTAAAAGGAAAACTACCACGGATGGTTGTGGTGCACCCGAAAGCAGTGTCATGTGGGTAGAGGTCACAGTAATGTGGATGTGAGCAAACAAACGACTTACCTGTTTTAGGATCACTGATAGTATTATAACTCCATGATGCTCATTTCTTCTTTGGCAGCCGCCATGCTACATACATGAGCCAAATCCGTCCTCTGATGCACAACCTGCTTTATCAGCAACCAATTGACATGTTTACGCAGCTCAGTGCTGCAAAGGTGCGACCTTCACTCCCTTTGATTACACAGACAGTAAAAGACACCCATTCTTAAGTGACAGTAAAAGTGGAGGGAAGCCTTCCGCAGTACAGTCACGCACTTCCTTCCCATTAATTAACATATCTCCCTGCTCCAAAATTTAAATTAACCAGGGTTTTTAAAATGCTTTATTTATGGTGATTCAGCAGGCCTTCAGCAGAATCAAAACCACATTTCATTCTCTGTAAGCTGGGCTTCATTTGTGTAAAACATGCGAGTGTGCCTTTAAGGCGGAATGGTCTGGGAATAATGACGGATTACATTCTTATTTGAAGGCAAAGAGAGAAAACCACTATTCCATGCATTTATTTTTTCAGCCTAATTTCTGTTACACACCAGGGGGAACAAAATATCCCACAATAAGACAAGGCTGTATTGCTAGATAATGGCTCAGTGAGTGCAACAGGCCTTTCGAGGCTCTTCAGCACTGGTTCATTGAAGATGGAGGGCACACCAGGCTTCAGCTTCTAGCACATCATGGCTGCCAGATGAACACAGTCTAAACAATGTTGCCTTTGTGCAGCAGGTGATACAACAATAGAACCTCTCCTGCTTGTCAGCCTATTCACCCATGGTGGTTGAATAGCCTAGAGCATTGGACAGGACTAAAGAACAATAACTGTCCAGGGCCAACTGGCCAAGCTCTTGGCTCTCAACAGCCAAGCTGTCAACTGTAGTAGCCTGGGGCATAGTGCAGTCCCTTACTCTTTACTACAAGGCCAACAGTCAAAATGAATGCCCATGCCCTTATGAGTCGGTAAATGCAGGGTCAAATTGTGACCTCTACCTCTCCCAACCCACACATATGCAAATGAGGCAAGGTCTGTTGTAAATGTTCTTTTCTCCTCATCATACTTCACTTTGATTGGCTGATTTCAGTATTCTTGGAGGAACAATTCTGTCAGAAGAAGCTGCCAATCCAATTAAAGTAAGATGGCATTTGCATATGCATCCACAGCAGACACGACATAATTTTTTTTCTTAGTATTTAAAACAATATAGTTTGAAAAAATCTAATGAAGTACAACATATAGACAGTTTTTTACAGACTATTAGAGGGACTAAAGTAGTTTATGGTACACCCTGCCCCTGGTCTGATCGCTTTCTACCGGTCGCCCCACCTTCAGACACCCACAGTCCGAGCACCCCATCACCAGGGGCGTACCTATAGGGGGGGTGTCGGGGGTGTCGCACCCCCCCAATAATTAAGAGCCATCGGGTTCTGCTTTGCACTGTGTCGGTCTGGGGCCCTTTTCCACTGGTCTATCGGGGTGTGTGCCAGATAGACCAGTGGTATTCAAACTCTTGGGTGTGCCCCCTTGATGGGCTGTAGAGGAATGCAAAGGGGAGCAAGCGTTCCCCACAGAGTGAGAACAATTAGCTGCAGATTGTCAGAGAAGATAACCTTTGTTATCCTGCCTGACTGATCTCGCAGCACACTGTGACAGAGGCAGGGGGCGAGGGAGGGGCTGACTGCTGAATGATCAACACAGTCTCAGAGAGAGCTTCATATGCATATGCATATTGAGGCATTGTCTCTCCAGGCTGTGCTGATCTGCAAAGAGGTGAAATGTGAACCTCTTTCCCTGGCTTCAGCTGAAAGCCCTTTCCTCTGGAATGCAGGTGGGAGGAGAGAGAGAGTACAGGAAAAGAGATACTGAAAAAAGAGGAAACAATGAAAATTATTTTAAAAGCTATAAGACCTCAGAAAGTTTTATTTTATATTATTTTGGTGTAACAAGCCCAGTGCCTTATGTGCACTGCTCATTGTTAAAGAAGCACCAGAGTTGAAGGTTAAGAGACTAGGGTGCTGTCCGTGGCACGTTTAATTGTAAATTAAATAACTGTATTGAAAATTGTGACTGATTAAAAACAACTTATACAGAGCACAATGGGGCTGATTCACAAAGCAGTTACACACTGTCTTAATTTTACGTCTGGTGTAACTCCCATTGCTGTCAATGAGAGTTACACCAGACGTAAAATTAAGACAGTGTGTAACTGCTTTGTGAATCAGCCCCAATAAGTTTAGAGAGGAACAAAAAAAAATAATTGCCAGCACCATTTCACAATTAGGACTGTTTTATGCACGCTTTGTACAGTTTCACACTACATTGCATTTAAATACAAGTTGTTGTGTGGAGAAAAAAAGTAACTTTAAAACTATATTTTACGGGTTCATATGGGGTCATATGTTCATTTTTCCGCCCCCACACAGTGTTAGAATGACAAATTAAACTGGACTGTTAAACACTGTAAATGTAAATTTTGATTTGAAATGGTGAGAAATTATTACTGTTTTATACTTTTTGATAACTGCCTGTGTCTAATGCACCACCTCTCCCAGACACCCATCAACTAACAGAAAAACTTGTATATTTAACAAGCCCAGGAAAATGTTAAGCGAGGGGGGCACAAAAACATTTTTCACTCTGAAAGGGGATCTCAGGCTAAAAAGTTTGAAGACCACTGCGACAGACGGTGCATAGGGGCTCGACTGTCTGTCGCAGCTGCTGCCTCAGCCAATCAGCACCTTTGCCAAAGGTGCTCATAGGCATTAGCTGGTGACTGGAAAGGTGTAAGGTCACCTGTGACCTTTGATGCCTTTCAAAGCGCTCCTGGATGATGACGCACCTAGAGGCTGTAGGTGTATCATCATCCCTGGCAGTGCCAGTGGCTGCATGAGATCATGACACCAGCCAGCATGAGTAGTTGACTGTTTTGGCTGGCGCTCTGGTTTGTCTTTTTCTGTGGCTGCCGCTGGGACACACCCGCGGCGCCAGCAGCCCATCTACATAGCCGCAACTTGCCCAAGTTGCCCGGCTGCTCACAACGCCACCGGTACCACCATATAAGGCCGAGCCGGCTGCCAGAAACAGTGAGTGACCGTCTGAGTATGCTACTGATAAGTATTGCTTGTTGGGAAATCCAAGTTGTTTGTTGGGACTTCTTCATCGCTACACCCCCCCAATATTTCAGGGTTAGGTACGCCCCTGGCGCTGCTATGTACTCACGTGTGCCAGAACCATCACTAAATGCCACAGGTAAATGCCATATCATTTGTGCACGCCCCATGAACCCCAAGAAGCAGTGCTCACTTTAACTCCGCAAATGTCAAACAGTATGTAATAATGTTACAGTACTTTGAATATGAAAAAGGCATCTTGTGCCATGAGGTGTAAATAATAAGCAGACTTGTGGAATGCATCATTATTATTGTAATGGTCAATTTGTTAATAAATGCTCTCAAATATTGAAGCCCGGGAAAGAAGGGCGATGAGACCTATATATGGATCATGTGATCTTGTGAGAGAGAGAGGTGTGTTTGTGAAAGAACGAGTGACTGAAAGATGGAGTGAGGAATAATGAGAGAGGGTGAGGATCACTGGCGTAACGCAAAATGCCGGGCCCCCCTGCAGGGGCCCCAGGTGGGGCCCCCCACCATTGTCTGGTATTGCCTGAGGGATGTGGGGCCCCCCTGCACCGCAGGGGTGTACTTTACGCCCCTGGTGAGGATGAGTATAAGAGATAGATGAAGAGATAGGGCAATGAGTGTCGAGTCGTAAGGCAAGGGCGGATGCATGTGCTCTCCCCCACAATTAGAGCGATCACACCAGATCACTAGAAAACACAGTGCTTACAAAAAAGTGCTTGAAAAAAAAAGGAGCACCTCACTGGGTTGCAGTGGAATCGACCATCTACAATAGAACACCTACGTTGTTTTCATTGTAAAGACTGAATGGGCTCTTTCTCCAACTTGTACAGACTGGAGGATGGAATAGTAAATCTATTCCCCTCCAGTTAAAAAAAACAAATCGGCTCTTTTCCCCGACTTGCTCAGACTAGAGGATGGAATAATAAATATATTCCCTTCCAGTTATAAAAAAAAAAAAGAATTGATGCCTTTCCCGACTTGCTTAGACTGGAGGATGGAATAGTAAATCTATTCCATCCAGTTAATAAAAATCCAAATTGTCTCTTTCTCGGAATTGCTTAAACTGGAGGATGGAATAGCCAATCTATCCCCCTCCACTTTTTAACAAACGTTGCCGTCTTGGAAATAGTGACCTGGTGCTCATTTGGTAAGTGCACTGTTTGCGCTTATTTTTCCTGTGCACTATAACTAATGGCGGTGCACTTTAGTGTGGGCGCTCTAATTTCCAGCACCTGAATTTCTAATGGCAAAATTTCATGGAAACCAAAAACCCACCAACTGGTGGCATGTCACTGATCCAATCCCGCCTCTTTGGCACATTACACAAGAATTCAATGGCCTGATCTAGATAGCATAGGATGGCATAGGCAGGCAAGCACCCGCTCCCTCCCTCCCACTGGCTTGCAGATAGAGAGATGGCCCAGCAATCCTGGGCCATTTCTCGATCTGCAAGCCGGGGGGGGAAGGGTGGGTGGGCACGCAGGACCAACTGGACCGGGTGAGAATCGGGATACCAGACAATCCAACAAACTATGACTGCCTCTGAATGTTTTTGCCAACTCCCCCTCTCGCAGAAAAATTCCTGCAGATGCCCATGGTTGGAGTAGCGGCGCTGTGCCGGGAGGGGCTCGGTAGGCAGGCCTGCAGATTTCAGTGGAGTACTCTACTCAGTATACTTCTATAAATGATTCACCCTGTACCACGCCTAGCAACAAACAGTGAGTTATGCCTGCCTAACAGCACAATTTCCTGCTGCAAAACGAGGCTGGTTTGACACATAGGTCTCCATTTGCATTGTGTCAATAAATGATAGCGGCTAAAGGGGACGAGAGACGACACATGGCCTGTGTAGACAACACAAAATAACGTTCCAGAGGGCAAGGTAAGCCCGGGGAACCTGTCTGGCTAAAACCACAGGTTGTATGCTCACTGATGACACACAGCAATTGTGCCGGCAGGATGGAGGTGTAACTCAGCCTAGCCTCTTGTTGAGGGCCAAGGGCAGTTGGTCTCCCTAACACAGTTGGCAGCAAAAACAAAACCACAATTATTCTTGGTTGTGAAGGCAAAAGTTAGGAGAGAAGAGAACAGAACATCATAAACATTTGTCTCACCCAGATGATAAGCCTCTCTGCTTCATGTAAAACACTCAGTGGGGATCACAGCACTCGGGACCTCTGGGACCTCAGGGACTGGCAGGGGACACCACTGGCACCGGACAGGATAGGTCGGCACTCAGGATACCCTCATAGTCTGGTCAGAGAGCACCGGTCAGCTGAAAAACCCAGAAAAGAAGTCTAGCCAAAGGACGGTGCCCTCTAGGAT
>JASCRB010414436.1:0-14525 GCA_030264475.1 Desmognathus conanti | reverse complement strand
GCACCCTAACCCCTATCTAAAACACACACACGCCCAGCCTAGGGGTCCATTTGGCCCCTAGCTGGCGAAAAAAAATGAAAAGTCACTCCATTCCAAACAGACTGTCCTCACAGGGCGTGCACAAATGATATGGCATTTACCTGTGGCATTTAGTGATGGTTCTGGCACACGTGAGTACATAGCAGCGCTCAGTTGGCACTGTCAAAGCACCCTACCTTAATTTTCTTTTGTCTATGACTTCCCAAATAGATAGGTCTTTGATTCTGGCGAAATGTCAGGGTGAATTAGTGGTGCAACCAGATACATTTTTCGGAGCGGGTCCAATATCAGCTATTGCTACTTTACCTCTTTGCATTCTCCTTCAAAACTTGATCTGTTTACAAAAATGCTTAGTTTTACAGTAATTGTACTTTGAAAGCAGATCATTATCTCGACTTTCACGGACAGTTTTCAGCAAATAAATAGCTTTGTATTTGACTATTGCTTACTGCCATCTGACTGTGGTTTAACAACACCCAAAATAACACATGCTGACAAAATTATACGACAAGGTATTTTCAAAGAAAATAATAAAAATAATTTGTAGGCAGTTTTACAAAACACCTTTGTTCACTATTCTGACAGATCCCCTTTTACAAATTAGCACATAAAAATGTGCATATTACCAACCCCATGCGAAAATGGGAATGTGGCATAAAACGTTAAGCTAAAAATGTTTCAATACATACTTCCAAACTCGTTTTTTCTGCCTCTTTCATAATTGCCCGTATTAATTTTCATGAAAATCACCCTAACAAATATGCACAAGAGTAATTGCGCGCATAAATACAGTCACTTGTTAGCTGGCTCCATTGGGATGTAACCTGTTTGTTTCAATATAATTTTCAGCAAGGAGAGTGTGTCTGCTGTGTCTCCCACCCCTCCCCCATGAGGCCCAGCCTTTCAGGCCTTTCTCGTCATTCGCATGCAGATGGACCATCGCCGGTGATCAGCAGCAGTGACCCCCCTCCCCGGCCAGCAGCAAGTGTGGCCGGCACCCCTCGGGCTTGCTGCCGTGCAGTCTGCGTGCTGCTTTCAAGGGGCCCGGCGCACGCTGTGCCCCCTGCACACTCCTTTTGTACATGTGCACAGTAGTTAGGGTGGAGATTGAGGGTTATTCAGGGGCAGATTGTCTCATGTACGCTGAGTTTTCAGAGCGGCATTAGAGCAGAGGTAGTAAATCACTAAGAGAGAAAAAGAATTAAAATTCCATTTCTGTTAAATGAAATTGGTTTTGCTCTTCAAATTCGCCAAAGATGTTCTGTATGTAGGTGACCTACAAAACAGCTTCGTAGGATGGAGTGTATTACCTGTCGTAACTCCCATTGATGTCAATGAAAGTTACGACAGGGGGATGGCAAGGCAGAGGCTGTGATAAGCAAGGTTTGCGAGTGCGTTATAAAAACTGCCCCGTGCAGCACACAGAAATGATTAACATGTTACGCAGCTATTCCAGTGAGTACAAGGTCGCTGGGTCGGCCTTTATTAATGTGCTTTTATGTATATAGCGAGCACTTGGGAGGGATTGGATGAAAGAAGGCTGGGTTACGCCTATGGTATGTTGTGTTATGATTTCAGGTGTTTTATATAGTGCGCACTTACGTCATGTGGCGGCCCAGTTTGGGTCCTGGGATGGAGGGGTGGCTGCAATGGTCATTGTTTTGTCAAAAGCATGGTGACTGGGTTTGTCTCTGTGCCCATGCTCACAGAGACAGCGGGCCCAAACCGTAAGAGTTTGCTAGGTCGTGCCTGTTTGGCACTGGCAGGCATATCTCCGATCATGAACCAGGGTGCCTTGGTCACTTTGCGCGTTCCCCGGCTGCCGCTTTCTTTGTTGTTGATTGAGTGCGAGCGGGGGATGGGGGGTGCTGTGGAGAGACTGGTTGCTACCGTTGTTATTAGGATACGATCTGTAAAAATGATGAGTTGAAGCGCTCAGATGCCTGCGGGTTAACTGCGCTATACAAAACGCAATTATTATTATTATTATTAATATCAAGGGCAGTTTCATCGGATGAAAATTTACAATCTAGGAAACTTTTTTTGGTGGATCAGGCCCACTGTGCCACTCTATATGCCCCTTGGTTGCTATGAAGCACCTACCTGCTCTTGATTGACAGCGTATTTGGGGGATACAATCCTGAATCATTTTCTACCTTTTCTGGAAATGTGCGCACAGCGTGCATTAGCGAGAAAAGTAGATATCTTTTGAAGCAGACCAATGTGCAGCTTCTTATCTATGTTAACCTGTTTGTGTTGGTAGTCACAGGAGGACAGAGCCAATTTAATTGGCACCGGCCCCTGTGGCCCAGCATTCGAAAGAGGGAGCTGTGCTGTCTGGCTCCGCCCCTGCCTCAGACATTAGATGCTATATGTGAAATGTACTATATTATATAATGCCACCAATACATATCTGCCTACTACTTTACAATTAAAAAACTCTAATGCTATCAATATCTATACATTGCCTACATATTAACTGAAAATACAGCCAGAAAAGCATTGGCATTACTAATGCTTGTTTTCTCATATGGGACACTCTTTTCCAGTGCCCGGTTCAGATTTTGGTCCCTGTCTGAATCTGTTCATCCTCTGTGTATTTGCACACCTGCTCTGCAGCTGCCATGTTGATCACGATTCACTTTGAAGTTTTATTAGGATTATTGCACAAGTCCTGGGTGAGCGGGAGGAAGGTAAGGGAAGGTGGAGAGCAGGATTCCAGGTGTGGGAGGAGTTTTGGTGCTGCGTGACTGGCCATTGGTTAGGAGGTAGGGGGGAGGGAAAAGCGTGCGGGGAGAGCGACCGAGCCGCGTCACCCGTCATTCCACACTCTGCTGTGGGTAGCAGCGATCCTGTAATCCCATGTGGGCGCTAGAAAATACTTAGTTTTCTGGTGATTTTGAAGTTTTATTGGGATTATTGCAAGAGTCCTGGGCGAGAGGGAGAAAGGTAAGGGTAAGGAGGAGAGCAGGGTTCCGGGTGTGGGAGGGGTTTTGGCGCTGCACGACTGGCCATTGGTTAGGAGGTAGGGGGGAGGGGAAAGCGCACGGTGAGAGCTTTATATGGAGTTTAGCTTGGGCGCCCAGCCCAGGGCGTCCCAGAACAGCAAAGGACACTTGGCTGCTAATGGCGGCTGTTCACGGTAGGCTGGTGAGTAAGGCCCTATGACCACCGCAGGTTGCCAAGGTAAGTGGGATGGGTGCCATGGAGAAGAAGGCAGTGAGATGAGAGAACAGCCAACACTCCTCCAGGTAGAGAACAATTGCACCGATACCACCCTTCAATTAACAACAGCTGCCACCAACATACCTTGTTCTTGATTTTGTGACCACTAGCTAGTTCACCACACTGTTCCCCCATATACATTAACAGCTTCCCTGAGGGGCACTGCACATTCCAAACAAGTTAATGCTCCGCTTCTGACAAGGTGTATCAGTGGTTTAAGAGTTTATTTGCCCCCACTCTTGTACTGCTCAATGGTAATGCTGTGCTTCTGGCAAGGATTATCAGTTGTTTAATGGTGGCTCCGCTTCTGACAAGGAGTATCAGTTGTTTAACTGTTTCTGACAAAGAGTATCAGTTTGCCTGCCCTCCATTCGTATGGCTCATTGGTAATGCTCTGCTTCTGACAAAGAGTATCAGTGGTCTAACAGTTTTCCTGCCCACTCAGGTGCTGCTCTATGGTAAGGACCCGCTCCTGAAGCGGAGCTATAGACACTGTTGGCTTCAGATAAGGGGTTCGGCTAGTTACTATACCCCACTCCCTCTAGGTCCCTCTAGGAGTATTGGCGGTGTACAGCATCCCATTTGGGCACAGCACCTATCGGTCAAGGAGCTGGTGGCCCATCCCCTCCACAGTCACCCGCACTCCAGGGTAGTGCACCACTCCTGACCAAGGGCTTCAGACAGAACAAGGGCAAGAGCAAGTCTGTCCTTAACTCTGGAGTAATTTTCTGTACGCCCCATCCCCGGTTTTCTCCCCGTCCTCTTCTGACTAGGAGACATAGATACCTCTGCTGTTAGACCTGCTATCAACAAGATCAATGACACGAGACAAGGTCATCGAGAGACATCTCAGGAGGATCATTAATACACCCCTCAGGATTAATAAAGGAAAAATACCTGACAGGACAGGTTCACAGAAAAACCAACAGCACGGCAGGTCTTATAAGCATGAAGGAACAGGCACCCGCAATTCATAGCAAGAAGAGAAGAAGAAAGGAGCGCCAAGACATATATACCAGGACCTACTGATGGGATGATTCACTGACTGAAGTACCCCTACTAGCAAGACCAGAAGTCCTACATCACTCACCCAGGATGGAAGGACCAAGGCAGAATAGAAGCAAGACAGAACGGAACATCGGGGCCCCAGAGGTGCTCCAAGTGGACAGGCCAGACGAAGGAGGCCTGCAAGAGAAAGGTATACCCCTGGCAATCAGAACGGCAGATCAAGATCACAGAGTCCCCATTGTACACACAGACCAAGAGCTTAAATGCATTCTGCTGAATTGCAGATCTCTTCATAAGAATAGGTTGGACGTCAGGGACATCATCGAATCCCTCAACCCGGACCTCATCTTCCTGACAGAGACATGGCTCAGCGATTGGGGCCAAGCACCAACCCTCATGGAGGTCATCCTGCCAGGTTTCAGAAACCTGACAACCAACAGGAACACCCACGCGAGAGGCCTGGCCTTCGCATACTGAACAAACTACACAATGGCAGTACAGGAAACGGCCAAACAAGGCTTCGAATACATGCTGGTCAAATGTACGATAGACAACAAGAACACACTATTGTGCCTGCTGATATACAGACCGCCAAAACACAGCAGAGGACCTTTCCCAAATGCTCTAGCAGAATTCATCACCTCCTTCTACATTGAGCATCCACATCTCACAATCCTAGGAGATTTCAACGTATGGATGGACTTCCATAATGACCCAACAACCATCAACCTCACCCAGAATATGACGGCCCTCAACCTGGAACAGCGTGTGTCAGGTCAGACACACAGAGAGGGACGGACGCTGGACCTTATCTTCATGGAAGACGAAAGTACGAGAATCCACAAGTCCTACCCCACATCATGGACTGACCACTGGCTCATCGACTTCAGGAAAATCCTACGAACACCCAGCGACAGGAATAAAACCTACTCCCAGGAAACACGCACATACAGATCATGGAGAAACCTACTAAACAACCAACAATTGACAACCTGGTTCGCAGAGCAACGTCCCATCTCAGGAAATACTCTCAAACCCGAAAAAAGCACTACAGCTCTGGAAGACTGCATCACGGAAGCCATAGAAACCTTCGCATCAATAAAAGAGGCCATCAGGAAGAATAGAAAGAAAAAAGGATGTTGTTGTGAACAAATCAAACAGAAGAGAAGAGAACCAAGAGCAATGGAAAGAAGATGGAGGAAAACACAAGAGCAGGCCACCCACACAGAAATCAAGAGACGTAGAGGACAAATCAACTACCTCACAAAGACCTGAGAACAAAGATTAGGAGGCAGTCAGAATTCCCCAGACAGATCTAGCTGCCCTGCAATCTGTGGAACCTGTAACCCTGGGGAAGAACACCAAGACACCGGGAGGCAGGAGCCAAGCAATCACCAGAGAGATTTTGCTGCCCTGGATTGTTGACCCCTGGAACCAGGACAGAGAGGAAACACAGGAAGACAAGCAGGGAGAACCTGGCAGAAGGAGGGAAGGTGGAACCGAACCAGGGCCCTCGAAGACCGAGCCCCACCCCCATGTGAATACTGGATCAAGGAGGAAATGACCCACGGACCCAGGAATCCCCAGGAAACAAAGACTCAGTCAAGGAGCATAGACAGGGCAGAAGATATACAGCATGGAGAAGGAAAACAGGAAGAAAATAAGGGGAAGAATAAAAAACCTACTCACCAAGGGAGTGAGACGTGAGGGCCCACCTGACTCGAAGTACCGACGTTCCAGAGTGACTCGAATGGTCGCCACATTGCATCACAACACCACATGAGTATCTTTTTCGCTTTCTATCTTGCACTTCGTCCCTCCCTCCTTTCTGCTCTCCCGCCTGTACCTTCCTTCCTTTCTTGTTCCACCTCCCTTCCTCCCTTCTCTCCATTCCTCCTCTCCTTTCTTCCTCACCTTCTCTCCTTTCCTCTACTTGTCCTCTCCTTCCTTCCTTTCTCCTTTCCATGTCTCCTTCTTTCCTTCCTCTTCTCCCTTAGTCCTCTCTTTTCCTCCCTTCCTTCCTTCCTTCCTTCCTTCCTTCCTTCCTTCCTTCCTTCCTTCCTTCCTTCCTTCCTTCCTTCCTTCCTTCCCCCTTTCCTTTCCTCTTCTCCTTTCTTCCTTCCTCCTTTCTTCCTTCCTCCTTTCTTCCTTCCTCCTTTCCTTCCTTCCTCCTTTCCTTCCTTCCTTCCTTCCTTCCTTCCTTCTTACTCTCCCATGATGGAGGCCGTGACTACTTGTTGATGAAACTGAACTGGAGTAAGAGGTAGTACTTTGCGCAAGATCTTCAACTTAAAATAACCAGAGCTGCAGACTGGGCTGACATGGGCCGCAACTGAAAGATTGGCAGTGATCTTGGTCCGGATGAGCTCAGCCAGGGGATGGATGTAGATATTAAAGAGGAAAGGCGAAAGAGCAGACCCTTGAGGAACACCGTAGGTGAGTGGCGAGGGGGGCGATCGGAAAGGAGGGAGAGAGAAAGAGACTGGGACCATCCTGACAGGAAACAATCTAGAACTGAACCTGCAAGGCTGGTACCTCTGACTCTCTGGATCAAGGTGGAATGATTGATCGTGCCGAAGGCAGCAGACAGGGTCAAGTAAAGTCAGTGCCCCGACACCACCTGGATCCATGGTCATCGAAAGGTCACCCATCAAGGAGATCAGAACTGTGTCAGTACCCTTCTTGGGAGGGTACCCAGATTGAAAGGAGTCGAACAGAGTGTTCTCTTCCAGAAAGTCCCTTACTGTAGCAGAGGGGTAGCTAGGGACTCAAAGAGTTTCATAAAGAAAGGGAGATGAGAGTTAGGACAGTACTTGGAAAGAGTTGAGGGATTAAGGGAAGTGGGTCCACCAAAATGTGCTTAAGCTCATTAGGGATAAGACCAAAGCTGAAGGAGCCATATACCGCAGCTGTGATGAGAGGCAGCAAGGGGGAGGAAACCATCTCCTTCATCATTTTTAATGGGATTGGATCAAGAGGGGATGAGGATCGAAGGGATAAGATAGCAGAGGCTCCAAAGACTCAGGAGCAATGGGGGAGGATGTGCAAGTTTTATCAGGGCAGTCGGTAGACTGGCACAAGGGGAGACTGGCACAAGGGAGGCTGTGGCCGAAGAAAGAGGTTTATTCTGTCAGATGATAGATTTTTTTAATAAAAAAATGGAAAAAGAATTGCTGGTGGCTTGGGAAGAATTGGGAATAGGAAGGAGGCAGGCGATGACAATTCACGAACGATAGAAAAGAGTTTACGAGGTTGATTTAACTGTCAGTCAGATCCTGCCAACGATATGAGAAATACAACACCGGTGCAATACCAATTTGGGCCTTTAGAAACTTCAACGTAATTGTTATATTCACCTAGAACAGAACCTTTCCATATCATAAGCCATAGCTTACTTCTGTCAGGCTTCTATTGTTTCTATTAAAGTCACTTACTGTTCCCCATGTTTTCTGCTGATAGGATTGGATCGTCGTGTTGGTCATTTACCTATGTATGCCACGTATTGTCATGCAATTTCTTATGTAGTTCACAGAAGACTGGGCACTGTGAAGAGGCAGCCTCTTACCAGTGCCCAACCATTAGTTTGTTCTAAAATCGGCCACATATATATTTTTGGAACGTGGTACCCTGGTGGGGGTTCTATGCTGTAAAGACATGTTTGCGAGCAAGTTTATAATAAACTAATGGCTGGGCACTGGTAACAATAATCAGGTGAGGGTGGGTCTGGTGTTGAGGTTGGGTTGGGTGGGGATGGGGGTCAGGTTGAGGGAGTTGGTGGTGTGGAGGTTTGGGGTGATGTGTAGGCTGGGCGGTGGGGGTGGGTGGGTTATTATTTTGCCAGTTTTCTTGTTTGTGTTATATATGTGGTGCTTTCATTTGATATAAAATGTGCTCTTCTTTCTGGTTGTCTGTTTCACTTTGTGCTGTGGGCAGTGTGTGATGGAGGGGGTGTGTGTTCTGTGGATGTACAGTAGCTGCTATCTGCAGATGTGTGGTGTGTGCTATCTGGACCATCATGTGCATTGGTTGCATGTTGGTTTGGGTGGTTTATGTGAGTCTTATGGCCAGGTATCCGTCCATGGTGGGTTTGGGATATGCGCAGGGTGTGCGGATCATACGCAGGGTGTGCGGATCATACGCAGGGTGTGCGGAACGTACGCAGGGCGTGCGGATAGTACACAGGGCGTGTGGAATATTTGCTACTCAGGGTGGGCGTTTTTGTGGGCTTGTCCCTTGAGTAGCTGGTGGGTGAGTAGAGTGGCCTACTCATGGGGCCTGTCCATAAGCATAGTTTGAAGAATGATGTGTAACTTAAGGGTAATGCTTATGAGTAGGCTATGAGTAGGCTACTCATGTTTCTACTCATCCCCTACTCAAGTTTCATGAATCGGGCCCTTTGTGTTTAGTTTTAAAGCTATTTAATAATACTGCTTTTCAGAGCTTAATTGTCTTCCATGGCTGCATCCATTTTGTTGTCCGACTTCTTGTTTACACAATCCCTGTGGCAGATGCTACATTGTAATTCCTTTTTTCCTCTGCATACTGCAGAGAGAATAAATAATTACAATATAGCATCCACCACAGTGCCTTGAAGTGGTGGCAAGGCAACACATGGCACACACAAATAAATGAATACAATATTACTGTGTGGTGCATCACATTTACAACTTTAAATCTTTGCCTTCTACAAATTTTAAACACAACTCTAATTTTTCATTTAGTTAAAAAATGCTTTGTTTTACCGTAATTACACTTTTAAAGGAGTTCATTTCTTCCACTACCTAGGGTGTTATTCGGACACAATTTTGTTGTCCGACTGCTTGTTTACACAATCGCTGTGGCAGATGCTCCATTGTAATTCCTTTTTTCCTCTGCATACTACATAGAGAATAAAGAATTACAACATAATATCCACCACAGTGCCTTGAAGTGGTGGCAAGGCAGCACATGGCACACGCCTAAATAAATGAATACAATATTGCTGTGTGGTGCATCACATTTACAACTTTACATCATTGCCATCTTCAAATTTTAAACAAAACTGTCATTTTTCATTTATTTAGAAAATGCTTTGTTTTACTGTAATTGCACTTTTAAGAGTGCATTTCCTCCACTACCTAGGGTGTAATTCGGACACAACAAATAGCCACATAGAGTTTGTCTACACTCCAGCTTTAGCACCCGCTTATATTACTTCCATTTGCCTGCCATTAATGTTACAGCTACGCAAAGTGCAAGTTTCAATCATTCCATTAGAGGTTTTTGCCAGGACAATCCTGGCTTTAGCCTCCTTTGCCCTCCCTCCCATTTTGTTGCTCGCATTTGCTTGCTGTTAATGTTACAGCAGGGCAGAGTGCAAGTTCCATTCTTTTCATTATAGGCTATTGCTAGGACACTTTTGGCTTTAGATGCCTCAGTCCCCTTACCGCCAGTGTGCAGCCTGACTCGCCTCCTTACTATGCACTCGCCGCCACAACCCCTGGTGGGGGGGATCAGAGGGGTGCAGTTGGGCTCTCACTATCTTAGTTTATAGCGCCTTATGTGTACTTGGTTCTACCTCGCGTTACTCTTTGACGTTTATCGCACCCCTTGATGAACATCAAGTGATTTGTCATCAGCAGCTGTAGCTAAGCCAAAGAGGCACAGCCAATTATTAATTAGACACACATCAAAGACTGCTGTAAAGCTAGCGGCCGGTGGATGAATGATAACCGTGTTGTGACGTTCCTTAATCCCTTAAGTGCGGGTGCCGAGTGTGTCTCGTCATGAAACCCGGGAATGCAACATGATTAATTTTGCATTTTTCATTGGGTTTCCCATACGGAATCATTTTTTTAAATTATTCCCTATGGCCACACTTAAGGGGCTAAAGAAATACAAAAGTGCCAAACTTACTTTTTTTAATGCATATTAAAGAACTCATTGAGTACTTTCAAATGCATATTTAATTAAAGCAAATGTTTCTTTATTTTTCCCTGTGCTGCCTTTTACCTCCAAGAACTTGATGATGTCCGTTGATGGTAGAATGACTTCTAAAGTCGTTTGATGATCATCCCACCCCCCAGGATGGCTTCTAAAGTAATCTTGTTTGACCCTGGAAATCACCATTGCCATGACCCCGACAGCACCCAAGCCACTTTTGATTGCATACAGAAGACTGTTGGCATTACCAATGCTTGTTTCCCATTCTTGCTCTGCCCTTCTTTCTCTCCCCCCTCCCCACACATGCTGCAAACACCAGCCAGGCTTCCAGCATGGGTTAACAATGGCACAGGAAACATGCTGAACAATCACCCTCTCCACCCCTGAAGGAATGGGAGCAATTCAGAGCAGAACAGCTCTGACTGCACACCTGCTGGGCTGATGTATCTGCATAATTCACAGCTGATTGCTTTTAGGTGTGCCCGGTCCCAGGAGGAGCTGGTGATGGGCGCGCATTCATTTCATTATTTTCAGTTTATCTCTAACCATGAAGGAAGTAACTTTTCAGACATGCAGTTTATTTCCTGTTTGCAGTGTTCTGTGTCTTCACCTCCTTCACTTATTGTGCCCTGCCCTCACTGGCCTCTACCCAGCCACATTTTGCTCCCCCTCCCCACCCAGCCTGCTGTGCTGCATTACAGCAGAGCAATCACATGTTTGCCATTGAAATGCAGATCACACCAGGGGAGCCCTATGGCCAACCTGCCTTAAGGTGTGAGCTGCAGTGTCATTGGCTGTAGCTGCTTACAGCAAAACTTCCACCCATCAAGTATTTGGGGGTTGGGAGGAATTTGGCTTAATAAAAGTTGCTGTTGTGCAGGTACCAGTCATTTTATTTGGTGAACTCCTCTCTGTAAGCAGCTCAACTTGGCAGTAAGATAGCGTCGGCCCTCCTGTTTCCGTGTTACTGAGCTCAACTTGGCAGTGAGAAATTCAGGTAGGCTGGATGGGTTGGGCCTAACAAAATATTAATGCAATTTCTGTTCATTATTTTCCAAAGAACCTTTTTTCCTGCTATCTTCCTCATTATATACCTTTTGCTCTCTGCGCCCTGTCCGTTCTTCATTCCACTAGCGTCCAAGTTTAAAATAAACTAATAGCTGGGCATTAGTAAGAGGCTGTCTCTTACCAGTGCCCAGTTATTAGGTTTTTCTAAAATTGACCCCAAAAATATTTTTAGAACGTACAACGTTGTAAAGACATGTTTGCGGGCAAATTTAAAATAAACAAATGACTCATTAAGGTCTTTGCAGCCAGCGGCTTCCTGTAAAACGATAAATACATGGTCTGCTTTTAATACCAACTGTTATGCGTCTCAGACTTCTACTATTGGCATTACCTTTGATAGAGGGAATGCCAATAACACAAAAATAGTGTCTGAAATTAATATGTGCCACAATGCTGAATGAAGTGTCTATATAGTACTTTAAGTGTGGTCCTGAGTAATTGGAGTTAGGGCTAAACTTTTGTGTTGTTGTAGACAATTGCTGAGAGTAAGGGTTATATTGTTGTGTTGTTTTTAAAGGGGTTTACCCCAACGCATGCTTTATGGTGCTGCGCAGCCGATCGGTAGCGGGGCCATACAAACACAATTAATAATAACAATAACTCATCTAGAGGTCACTGATCAGATAGCATTCCTCTATTATTGCTCTCTGTAGCTCTTGCTCGTAACGTTATCCAACTCCCAGGGTTGGCAGGGTTCTATAATCCTCCCTCCCCCGCCCCCACTTACAAAAAAGGTGTGCGCTTTAATCCTGCTAATTATAGGCTGTGTGAATTGTTACATGGAGCTGGTAAATCATTTCCCAAAGTTCTCTTGGATATGGCCAACTTGTGCGAAATCCGATATCTCAGGCAGGCTTTCAAGCGGGGGTCTGTATAGACCATCGTGCATACACTTTACAGTTTATGGCAAAAAAATATCTCTCTGCAAACAGTTACTAATGTATATGCCAATGTTTTAGTAGTTCCTGTAATCAATGTATATAAAGCTAAAGTTTGCGCAATTGCATTTTACTGCGCTGAATTGTGGGGGTAAGATCTTGGTATTAAGCTAACATCTATGAAAAATGTGTGTCTTTACTTCCTAAATGTGTACTGGGGGGGTGTTAAGACTGGAAATTGGGCTACAGGCTAGGGTCGGACTCGCCATACGGGCATTTTTGGAGGATTTGGGGAGGTGCGCCTGTCTTTTTAGGGCCAGAGGGATGCTTTTTTTGACAAAATGGGCCAGGATTTTTGTGTTTTCATTTTTAGCTCCCTTGCCGTCCCCCACACAGCAATCATTTTTGGAGGCCGAATTTTTCTGACTGCCCCCATACAATTTGGGCAAGTCCGACACTGCTAGAAGCTTTCAATATTATTGCACTGTCTTGTTTCTTTCAATTTGCTTTACGCCCAGACCAGTTCAATCACGCAAATGCGCTTTTTGGAAATTATGATATCTGCCTGGATATGTTACAATCAGCAACGCGGCATACTATTTCATATTGTGACTGGCTTTTGGGGGTAGGTCTGGTGGAGGTGGGGGGGGAGGGCGCTGGAAGGGGGATTGATTTGTTTTGTTTGTATGTGTTTGTTGTTGTATGTCACATGTTTTTACAGCGCCACGAGATGAATGAATGAGTTCGAAAGAAATGATGCATAAAAATGTGGGTTAATTGATTGCCCGTCATATGGGGTGGGCACCCGAGGGTCAAGTGCCCAGGGGAGCCCAAGGAGTAAATCCGACTCTGCTTGACTGGGCCTGTTTTTATTAATGTCAGTTTCCATCTAGTCCATTCCAGCCATTCAGTAAAACAAATGTATATATTTTGGCCTGCAGCCCACACAGTGATTGAGCGCGGAGTCTGCACCGCCATACCCATACCTGTATAAACATTGCTTTATTACAAAACATTAGTTTGCAACATTTTTTTAATATTCATTTTGAATATGCACTTTTACCCTATACAGAAAACAGCTCGGTGCACTGACTGATTCTCCAAGTTCTTTTCCTTAAAGTGTGTGTCTAGATAAGCAGATTTAAACGCTGACATTTGCCTCTGTTGTTTCTTGAGTTAAAGAACTGAAGCACATTTGGAAAGTATTAGTGCGATGGCGCAGGGGACTAATGCCACGCGCTTTAATTCTAACACACATCGGTTCGAATCCCGAACCCGCTGCGTGTGAAAAACAGAATATAATTTGAAAATGCCTTGGGGGATAACATAAACAATTATAATGATGAACAATTGAATTTGAGTCTGGCACGCCTTCAGCCCAATATCCCCAGCGCACTGGGGATTTCACTGAGCAATACATCATGATGTGACAAGGGTGGGGGCCCCTACCAGGAGGCTGGTGTGGGCCCCTGTGCAACGCACAGTTGGCACACCCCTAGAGCTGCCCCTGCACCCAGCAAGCGTTTCTCAAACGTGCACTGGTTTCTTTATCTTTTGAAAGAACAAAGTGAAATGCAAGATTTTAGGACTTCTTATTCAAGGGGAGCTGGTGAAGAACTTGAAGAATAAATCACTTGAACACATTTTATGCATTAAAAAAATAAGCTCAATCAGAGTTATGACAAAATGTAACGTTTAACGAAAGTTTTGCAATATGACAATTGTCATGGGCGTTCAAACATGCTCTCATCTACGCTCAGTAACTGTAAGTGCTTGCATGAGGGGCCTCTGTTAAAACCCCTTCCCCCCCTCTCCCCTTCTCGCTCACACAGAGGGGCCAGTCTAAAACATTTTCCAGGGCCAGTAGGGAGCTCCCAGTCCTGCCCTGGCTGTAGGTGAGGCGCTCCCCTCGATTATACGGGGTAGAATGTTTGTTCACTCTTAAGTTTTCGCTTACAGTCAAAAGGAACGGATATGACATCATTAAAATTATTAAATGTACTTGAACGTGGAAAAAACGTCTGATAGTTTTCAGCATGACAAATGATTTTGGAATATTCTTTTATATTCAATGTTTCCAAATTGCTAGTATCTTCTTGAAAGGTATTCTAATTTATTACTTAAAATGAGTTTTCATTTGGGGCTCTTTAAGGAAGGGTCAGACGCCTTGTTTCCATTACTAAAGGGTTTTCTCAGTTATTTTAATTGTAATGGAAGGTAACAATTGCGCAATGTTGTTTGTTTTCATTTAATTTAGCAAAGTTACGATCCTCATCAGAACGCTTGCTATACGTTTCTTAAAAGGACCATGTGCGCCATGTATTCACTGCGGTATATGTGATCCTACAAACAGGTAAGTCACTTGTGAGTCCGCATCTGCATTGC
>JASCRB010403377.1:0-14543 GCA_030264475.1 Desmognathus conanti | reverse complement strand
ATAGCTGTACCCCCGGCCCCCTTCTGCCCTGTATCACCTGGGTACTGCCAGACGATTAAGTGATGACTCTGCGTTTTTTTCTGCTTTTTTTGCGTACCTCCTCCTCTCTGCGACTTAGGGACCAACTTTACTTTCCTTGCGTAAGATCTGCATGATTTAACACATTTTTCATACAAAGGCTAACTCGTAATCATGCGGTTCTCACGCAAGTAAACACACAAACAATTTTGCGTACTGTCCGTGTGTTTTTTGTGTAGGCCTTACGCATTTTCATGCGCAGGGCCTATAAACGTGTGTGGCGTAAAAAAATGCGGATCCTCATTTTTATGTGTATCCTACACATTTTTTCACCCCTCTGCAAGACTAATAATAAGCCTATCTGTCTGATGGGATGCAAGACATTCTGTTTATCTAAGACCATCTGTGCACTGCAGTGGATGTCAACAGATCTTCACATGGGCACACATTAGTCCTTCCAGATTGTTCCTCGTATGGTACACCACTGCCATGTCCAATTTCGGTGATTCTTTGCTACGCTTTTTCCATTTCTTTCTTGTAAGGGTTCTCATTTCTGGGCTGTCTTTGATGGCTTTTTTCCCTTCCTGAGGGCTTCCCGGTAATGTCTGTGGTCAATTATGTATGAATGCAGGTTATACATAGATGTGTTCAGCTGCCACACTCTCAGACATGCTCTGGCTCTCCATATAAGAGCAATGATATTTGCATTGAATCTCATGTGTTTATTGTGTCTGTGTCAAGGTATATTTTGAGTGGAACATCTACCTCAAAGACAATGGTGAGCCATGCAGCAAATAATTTTATTCACTCTGAGAACCATAATACCCTTAGAGGTTATTATTATTATTATTATTATTATTATTATTATTATTATTATTATTATTATTATTATTATTATTATTATTATTATTAAATATTGTCATATCTATCATGCTCTGTATATTTTCTTGGCATATTTGTTTACGTAGGGCAGCAATTTCAAAGTCATCAGATGACTTGTGAAATCAACTGAAACTTTAAGGTCTGGATGATGTCTGAGGATGGGCAGAATGACTCCTAAAGTTGTGTAATGGCCATTCCTTAATTATGTCATATGTCCGTGCTAGCGTACACAGGCCCACAGCAACGCATGTGTGCATGGTAGAGACGTGCCTCCTGCCTGCGCAACGTGTATGCAATTATTTCTGTTTTGTTATAGCTACAGCACCCTTCCTTTAATGTAATTTTTACAAGCGGTTGCAGTTGCATGAATGAAGAATGTACGGATAGTCTCAACTCTCGTATTTGCTTCAGGGCTGTATTCACTCCTTGGGATCCCCCTAGGCACTTGACTCTCGGGTGCCCACCCCATGCCCTGACATAATTCTGGACAATGTCATCTCACGCTGCCACCCTTAGCAGTGAGGTCACTCTTGGCATTTAAGGGAAAGCAATAATTTACACACAAATATTGCCAGACCATTTTAATTTACAAAAATGCTGTGGTGCACTTAATATTCTATATAAACTAATGGCTGGGCACTGGTAAGAGTCAGCCTCTTACCAGTGCCCAGCCATTAGTTTGTTCTAAAATTGACGTGACGAGATTGGAGATCATCCTGCGGGCGATCAATTTGATGACGGTCTGCGGTAAATATGTGCAAGGTGATCGGGTCTGTTGATGGTACCTTCCTCGGTACAGTTCGGTATGTTTTCATCTGGACCTCCTATAATTTTCATGATATAACTTGATGTTCTGCATTTTCTCTCCATGTTTTCAAAAACGTGCTGCGTTTCAACGGATGCTCTCCATAGTAGAATCATGAGGGTGATGTTATGCATTCTTTCCCTATTTTTAGGGATGGTTTAAAAAAAATGCGCTACAGAATGGCCGAAGCCCCCTCTAGCTTTCGCTTTAGGACACAGCAGCAAAGTGCATCTAGTGTGGCATAGAGGGCATCGGTGCATCCTGCATGGCACTGACTTGTGAAGGGCGCGATCCCACAAAATACTGTTTGGCTCTGTGTATTGTTCAAAACTTACCTGCACATTTGTTTTGTTTTAAATAATCGCCCCTGACATCATCCTGGACAATGTCATCTCACGCTGCACACTGTTAGCAGTGAAGCCATCCTTGGTATTTACGGGAAAACAAAAATGGCAGGCAATAATTTACAAAAAATTTTTTACCAGACACGCTGCACACTCTTAGCAGTGAAGTCACTCTTGGCATTTAAGGGAAAGCAATAATTTACACACAAATATTGCCAGACTATTTTAATTTACAAAAATGCTGTGGTGCACTTAATAGTCTATATAAACTAATGGCTGGGCACTGGTAAGAGGCAGCCTCTTACCAGTGCCCAGCCATTATTTTGTTTTAAAATTGGCCAGAAATATATTTTTTCAACGTGGTACCCTGTCGGGGGTACTACGTTGTAAAGTAATGTTTAGGGCCTCTAAAATTGTCTGAAAATAATAACATCTGTGATCTCTGATCTCATGCTTCTCAAACAGGCGTTAATAGGTTTCTTTAGGAAGGCGTTCACACTTCATTCGCCCTCCTGGTTAATTGTGGTGGGTTAAAGTGCTCGTTTACATACATTAAAGTCAAGTACCTCTTCGGTAACAGTCTGTGAGGAGGGGGGCGGGGGGGAGTGAAGGGGGTAATGGCGGCGTGCTGGCATCCATTGCCTTCAAACACAGTAGGGGACCCCCTTAGCATTATTGACACCACAACAGCAGGTCGACAGCATTCGAGTGTCAACACAGCTTTATTCATCACATGTTTCTTTTGACAAAAGAGGACTTCTTACTACTGCAGAGCAGCAACAAATAGATCCTCTAAAATGAAAAGATTGAACAGGTTAAGAACAAGGTAAATAGATTTCAGGGCTGGGCCAAGCATTTTGGCCGCCCTAGGCAAAGACAAAAGGTGCCGCCTCACCCATGCAGCCACATACAGCTTGCATGCAATACAGATCTGCTTTCTTTAAAACTAGAACGGGCAACAGCGCTGGTGTCAAGGGATGATTTATTTAATTCGTGTAATTTCAGTGCTTGATTTTCTTCCGTGTCGTATCCTGTTAAAATAAAGTAATTACTGGGCACTGGTAACAGGGCGCCTCTTGTAAAATTTCCTGCAAACGTATTTTTGCAAAGTTGTTTCCTGTCGGGGGTACTATGTTGTAAAGACATGTTTAGGGTCAGGGTCGTTACAAGTTCTATCCCCGACCTCGTACTTGTGGCCACGTGAATTACAGTGTATATATACCCACATATACGAAGCAGCAGTTAAGTATAACATAAGTTTCTTGTTACTGTGAGATAACCACATCAAAATCCCAAATACTTTTCTCAATGTTCCAACGGTGAGGACTTGACATGTTGGGTCTCACCTGCAAAAGAGTTTCATAGATTGCACTTTTTTGTCTGTTGTAAATGCCATTAAGTTCAATGGGAATTACGCCAGATATAAAAAAACATTCAACCTTTAGGATCGGGCCCACTGTTCACAAAGAACACAGGACAAATAAAGGTGTTTTGTAAGAGCATTAAAAACTGTCTATGCTTTCTTTATACTATTTTCCTTGAAAAGTTATTTTTTTTATATAGTTATATTGCCAAAATATCATATTTCTGGTGTTATTCCACAGCTTACAACTAGACGGGAGTAAAAGAATATACAGATACCATGCAGCTATTTTTGTGTTTGAATCGTGTCCAAGAAAGTCGAGGTAATGCAGCACTTTAAGAGTGCAATTTCTGTTAAACAAAGCATTTAAAAAAAAAATTCACAGTTCTATGCAAAGGTTTAGTTATACATGTGAATAATAATAATATAATAAAAAAAGTGAATATAAATTCCACACCAAAACAGAGTTATATTGTACGCCACTCCCCAACAGAGTACATATTGTGTACTGTGTTACACAAACTACCAAAGGGCATATTGTGTTTCACTACTGATAAGATTGAGCTCGGCCTTCTGCTCCTCATCTGAGTGCATCAAGGATAAATAGTGGTCCGATTGTCGGGTTTCGAGGTTTCGCTCATCGCAGGTATTTCATGGCTAATATTCGTCTGAGGTATTAACGCCTGTTCTGAGGTGTTTACATATTTTTTCACGTACTTACATCTGTATTCCTGCAAGATCCTCACTTATCGGATTCTCTCTGTATTCAAGCATATCTTCGACTCGCCAACCTGACTTTTTTTGTTGGATCTCTAGATTCTCTATCAGGTACATTTCCTACACACATGAGTTAGGGGTCCCCATTGAGGTCTTTCTTATGTCTTATGTGATCGTGCTCTATTGAAAAGGATCTTAGGGAAACCATTTCTCCTTCCAAGATGGTATCGATTCAGTCTTATAGTTTTCTAGGCGGGACTAATCATGGGCCTATCAATGTCCAGTATTTAAACCCTCTTTTATGTGGGCTTCCTGTCTGAACATTGACCACATCCTGTGCGAGTTCTGGTGTTTGTATTCTGACTACCTGGTTTGTATGACTTGAGGTTTGTTAATCAGACCTGATTTTGGCTTTTCCCTTTTGGCTGTGTTTTGCTTGGTGTGATTGGATCTCTGGGATTTTACTTGACTGGCTGTGGATTTTGGATGAATTGGTTTGTTACTTTCGGACTCCGGGTTATTTGCTACATTAACAACTAAGTTGTGTTTGAATTCTGCCTCCTGACTTTGGAAAATAATGTCAAGGCCCTCCACACAAGCCAAACAAGTGACCCGG
Source organism: Desmognathus conanti (assembly GCA_030264475.1). Classification (NCBI taxonomy): domain Eukaryota; kingdom Metazoa; phylum Chordata; class Amphibia; order Caudata; family Plethodontidae; genus Desmognathus; species Desmognathus conanti. Next base: position 9,798 of record JASCRB010403377.1, on the reverse strand, counting down.
CCTTCAGGGAACACAGACTGGTGGACCCAGCCATCCCCTCCCCAACCATCTTACAGAACAATTTACATGATGCCAAAACACTACAGCAAACTTATCGGCTAAAAATCAGCCCTCAATCTCGGTTCCCTCACCAATCGCTTAAAGCGCAGGAAGGACGTCTCCAATCTCAAATCCACCAGGAGGGTATTCTACCACTTAGGGTCCACCCGGAACAAAGCAGCCCCTCCTTTCCGTGCCCTGCTGAAGCAGGGGACAACAACCTTGCCCCGGTTTTGTCTCCGTGCGGTATAATGGTGGACGGCCCACTTAAAATGCCTCTGGAGATAGGTTGGACCTTCCCCCTGCAATGCCCTCCACATCATACACAAGTCATACAGTTGGATCAGATGAGGGACAGTGAGCCAGCCCAACCCTCTCCTGGCCTCCGACACATGATCAAAGCATCTGAGTCCTCAAATAAGCCTCACAGCCATGTTCTGAACACAGAATCCGCGTAGCTGTGATGGACAGGCTGGCGTAGAAAGAAATACAATATTGGAGCTTAGAAATGACCAGTGCCTGGCACGAAGTGACCACACATGTGGAATCCAACAGGGGGAGAAGAGGAGCCAACTGTGTGAGCTGGTAGTTAGCTGAGTGAGCCACTCTCTTCGCCTGGTAGACCGAGTTGCCCGGTGCACTAAACCACACCCCTAGACTTTTAGCATGCTGGATAGGCAACAGCAGGGGCCCGAAGGACTATGGCCACGGGAGGACTGGCGGGAGGGTCGGGCCACCGCACCCAGAATTACAACTTTCTGATCCAAACGGAGACAGTTGGTTGCCATCGATGCGCGGATGCCTTCCAACCCCGCCACCAGGCCGGCCCCGGTGCGAGCATCCCTCAAGTCAACCACTAATTGCATGTCATCAGTGTACATTTAAAATGTCACACCAATGAAGTTCAGCAGCCTAGCCAGAGGTTGCATATAGATATTAAATAGCAGGGGAGATAGGGCTGATCCCTGTGGCACCCTCCACCTTGAGAGTCGGGGAGAGGGCCAAATACCCTGCAAGCAAACCTGCTGGACCCGGTCCGGGAGAAAAGAGATGCACCACTTCAAGGCCACATTTGTGACTCTTGCAACCGATTGATGCCTAGATAACAAGACCAAGTGATCAATGGTGTTAAAGGCGGAAGACAAAACCAGTAACACCAGGGCAACCGGGTGCCCCAAGTCGGCCACTCCCAGCAGATGTTCCTGCATAACAAGCAGCGCTCACGCCATCCCTCTCCCTGTCAAAAACTTGACTGACGGTCATGAAGAAGATTGTGGGCTTCACAATGGTCTTGGATCTCATAAGTGACCAATTGCTATGAGATGCGAGCCAGGAGAGATAGCTGGGTCACCGGGCGATAGTATTTCAACTCTTCCGTAGATAATCCTGTCTTTTTCAGCAAAGGGGTGATTACCTCATGCTTTCAGGTGTCCGGTACATCTCCTTCATCGAAACTATGATACACCACTGTGCACAGATCCCCTGCGATCACAGGTGCCATTGATTTAACCACACTAGTGGGCCATGGGTGCAAGGGAGATGAAGAGTGCCACAGCCTCCGGAGACATCTCACCATTTCCTCTGGGGATACTGTTATGATGGTATGTTATGCATTCTTTTACAGGCATGTTATTCTTGCAGCTATTGTTTAGTGCTGCATCTTCCCCTTCCTTTCACCACCTTTCTCCTTCCCCCTTCCTTCCCCTTAGTGTTTTGGAATGTTGACTGTTCTGATGCACTTGTGGCAGTTGCTTACTGGACTCACTTGCTGTGGGAAGCCTTCCTGGCTGTGAGATAATTAAACTTGTACTTAAACACAAATGAGGCATCATCTCATTGGGGACGAGTTTGAAGAAGTAAAGTATATCCCACTGTCCAGGAAAGTGAATTGCATACCAGAGTGCAGATTAAGGTGAGTCGGGCACAGCCAGTTGTGGGTCGGGCGCCGCTCACCCGTACAGAGGACGGGATGCAGCCTGGGAGGACAGACCCAGCCTTGTGTGGATGTGGTGTGGCCGGGCGCAGCCTGTGAGACCAAGCACTGCCACCAACGAGCATGTGTTGGGCTGAACATGTTGGACCGGCCGCATCCTGGGAAGCCGGGCGCAGCCTAGAGTAGGCGTGGTGTGACCGGGCTCTGCCTGGGAGGCCGGGCACAGCCACCAATGAGCGTGGGCTGGGCTAGGTGGGCCGGGTGCAGCCTGGGAGGCCGGGCGCTGCCCTGAGTGGACCTGGTGATGTGGTGTGGCCGGGCTTTGCCTGGGAGGTCTGGTGCAGCCACCAATGAGCGTGGGCTGGGCCGGGCGCAGCCTCGGAGAGCAGACGTGGCCTCAAAGGGTGGAAGCATCCATCTGTGTGTCAGGGGCTGGGCCCAGCCTTGAACGGATGTTGTGTGGCCGGGTGCTGCCTAAGGTGCCGGGGCGACCACTGTGCATTGAGGAACTTCCATTGCTGTTGACTGCAATTTTGAAAGTGACAGTGTTCTGTTCACTAACTGTCTGTTCTGTACTCTGATTGGCTGGCTAACTGGTGATTTTTCATTGATCGGCGCTCTGATTGGCTGGTCATTGATAGTAGCTCATTGGCCAGTACTACTTCCTGCTTTTCCTTGGATGCTTGTATGTGTTATTAATATTTACCTCTTTGATAGTACTTCCTTATTTGTTTTTCTTTGTTTGGAATCAGTTTGCTTTTGCTGCAGTTAAGAAATTCTAAGAACTAAATGGGGTTTGAATGTGTCTAGCCTAAAATTTATGTTGTAAATTTGTACTGATTCCAATTGTAAATTGTTTGGGGGTTTTTGGTCAGGCATTATGCAGGGAAATAAAGTTTCTCCACTGAAAGAATTCCTTTCTTTGCCGGGTGAGCCAATTACTCCTTGGCCTACCTGGAAATCCTATTGGTTGAACTATCTCCAGGCTATAGACTCACCTCAATTGAATAAAAATAAATCTCTTATTGCATGCCTTGGGCCCTGAAGGTTTAAGAATCTTTGAAGGGCTATCACAATTGGATGCTGCTGAAATAGGTGTGGGAGATGATGAGCATTACATTTTTTTGAAGATGTTAGAAAATAAATAAATGCCTAAGATAAATGTAGCGGTAAACAGGCATAAATGCTATATTAGGAAATAATCATCTCTAGAGTCTGCTGAGGAATATATTGCGGCATTGAGAGTTTTGGCTTTGAAATGTGACTTTGCGAATGTAATCTCTTTAGAGGAACTATTAAGAGATCAGTTGTTTGTACATGCAAACAGTAAGGTGGTCAGGGAAAAGTTGTGGATGGCTAGGAATCCAAATTTGACGGATGCTTTTCTGATTGTTAAGAAGATTGAGATGAGTGTGAGTGAGAAAGAATTGAAATGTTCTCCCTCTTTGCTTTCTTTGTCTTCTTCTAAGGAATTGATGAAAGATGTGAAGGATGTCAATGTTGTCTCTGTACAGAAGAAGACTGATGTTGAGAAAGAGACGAGGCTGAAGTCTAAAAAGGAGAGCCTGCATCTTTTAAAAAGGGATGAAAATGTTACAGATGTGACTTGCTTAGACATTTAGCCAATAATCAAAACTGTCCTGCTCTCAAGGTGGAGTGTTCATTTTGTAAATCTATACGACATTTTGCTCGCTGCTATAGGAACAAGGGGAGGCAAAATAAAAATGGCGATGGTGGAGTGTGAGTCTTCTTCCAATGAAAGTGATTGCAATTTTGTTACAGTTAACAATGTTCACTCAAGTACCAGCACTTTTAGGAAAAGCCCATCCTGTCATGTAAAAGTAGATGGGTCTGATGTAAAAATGGTTGTTGATTACGTATCTCCATTTTCTTTTATTCCAAAGGATGCCTGGATGAGTGTGGCTTCTGGAAAGTGCTCCAAGAAATGTAAGCTATACAAGTGTCACATCAAACCAGATGCGTTTGGTGAATTTAGAATAAACGTTCTTGGCTATGCTACCCCTTTGTTGGAATATAAAGACAGTTTTACGCGCAGTAAACTGTATATTGTTAAGAAGGACCATGTCTTTTGGGTTGGAATGACATATTTGCTCTGTTTCAAGCTCCATCAAGGATACTGTTTCAGTATCTTTTTTAGAAATCTTTAAGGACAATCTTTGTACTCTGTCGGATTTTAAAGATGTCATTATGGAAGTAAAAAGTTCAAAACCAGTGATGCAAGCAGTTTGTTCCATTCCCCCTTTATGGCGTGCTGGCGTATGTAAGGTACCCTGCTATGCCACGCAGCTACCTGCATAAAAATGCAACTAACCAATGAATTAATTATTTCACCGCAAACACGCTAGTCACTAATAGCAAAAGTACGCCTATATTAGTGCCAACATAGCGAAGTGGAATAGTGCTTAACGTAAATATGAGCTTAAGCACTTTAAAATGCACAGAAAATGTAAAAACTTTGGTTCACAAAATGGCACTGCAATGCCATTACTGCGCAAAGCCCTTTGGGAGAAAGAGAGGGAGACAGACACAGTGAGCCAGAGGAGCTGCAGAACACTCACAAATTTGCTGACATTGCAAGGCTCCCAAACCTGCAAGGCCACTGTACCTTCCCATGTGGATGTGTTACCCCGAGCAATGCGGGCACTGAGCTCTGCATTCCAAAATGGATCTGTAGCTCGCTCCGCACTGTGAACCAAGGACAGAGGTCCAAACTGGTTCAAACCGGCAGGACCACAGAATTGGCCCAAAACTCCAGAAAACAGGGGGCGAGTCGCAAGGTGAAAGTAGTGACCGACAGGAATATTCCCCAATGACGAGGGGGTACTGACTGCGGACCAATGAGGCCAAACCAAGGAGGAGAGGAAAATTGCAACTTTTCAAAAACCCCATAAAAGAGAGAGAAATGCGGAACTCTCTCTTCTATCCAACAAGATCCAGCGTATAGTGCATGCTTGGCTCCACCCAGAGGGAAGTGTGTACAGACATATATCCAAACCAAAGGGGCAATATTGTTATCTGGCCAGAGCAGGAACCCTCTGACAGGTAAAGGAGGAGCTAGAGAAGTTGTTTGCAAATAATGTCTTTGAAAAAAAGCCAATGCATCAAGGTGGGTTTCTCCTCTTGTCGTGGTTCATAAGCCAAACGGGAAATTCAGTGTACGCATTGACCTTACAGAACTCAACAAGTCAATCTACTTTGACAGACATCCCCTACCTGTAATTTCTGAAATGTTATCTACTCTGTAAGGGTCTATGATTTTTTCGAAGCGCAATTCAAGACAGGTCTACCATCAAATTTGTTTGACAAGGAGACCTAGGGAGTTAACCACCTTCATATATCCGTTTGGTATGTTTTGTTATAAACGAATGCCCTTGGGGATGGCTTCCGCAGCTGGGATTTTCCAGGGGGAAATGGAAAGGATTTTGTGTGATTTACATATGGTCCTCGTTTTCCAAGATGATGTTTTAATTCAGTGTGGATCGGGAAAAGCACTTGGAATCCTTCCCAATGAGCGCATATTGTGTACTGCTTCACACTTGAGGGTATCTCAAACTGTGCTCACCATCGAGAATATATATTTTACTCCACCCCATCTGAGTGAACAGCATGTATCACACCCCTTCGGCGTGAATACTATGCTCCACTCACTAACAGAATTATGTATGCCACCCTTCAACTGATCACATGCAGTGTTCTGCCCCCCACCTGAGTGTATATTGGAGTATGCTCACCATCTAGGTGTATATTTTATAACACCCCATCAGAGCTGTATTGTGAACCAACCACATCTGAGTGTACATTTTGTCCCAGAACATTAGGTACTATGCTGCAACCTGAGAGTATATTGAATTTGGCTCACAATACAAGTGTATATTTATTCCATCCCATGAAAGCTATACTGTGCACCACCCCATTAGCGTTAAACAGTGATCCACTTCCCTTCCAAACCAAACAGTCTTCCACTCCCCAACTGAGCTACATAAGCACACTCACCACCGAAGTGCACATGGTGTTCCCCTTCTGAGGGTACATTATATCCCAGCCCTGATCAGAATTTTAATACTATGCTCCACCCCTGAGGGTACCCTGAATTCTGCTCACCAGTGTATACTTTAGTCCATCCCATCAAATCTATACTGTATACCACAGCATTAGAGTTAAACGGTGATCCACTTCCATTCCAAAATAAACTGTTTTCCACTGCCCAACCGAGCCACATAATTCCAATCCCCACCAATAACCATATTGCATCCCACTCCACATGTAAGAGAAGATAGTGTTACAATCCCACTCAGTTCAATTGTAACCCTGATCCCCTATCAGAGCGAACATTAGTGTTCATGATTGCACATTCTCCTCCCCACATGAGTGTTTATTGTATTATACTGACCATCTAATTATATATTTTAATCCACCCTTCCAGAGCTATAATGCATCCCACCCCATAAGAGTCAAATAGTTTACCACTTCCCTTCCGATGTGGAGAGGAACTGTGTTCCTCTCCACATCTGAGTCTCATAATTCCACTCACCGTCTTTGTGCAGAATATGTTCCACCAACGCAACTAAGTGAAGATTGAGCTACACGCCCTACCAGTATATTGCGACCTGCTCCCCCATCTGATCAAATATCAGAGTTCCTCTCCTCAACAAAGAGCATATGGTGTTATAATTCCCACCTGAGTGAATACCCGGAAGTCGAACAAGTGGCATCTATGTCGGCTACAGATTTGATGGTGGCCCTTGAAAAATCTTTGCCATGCCTGGTTTTCCTGAGATGATCTTGACAGATAATGGGCCCCCATTCTCTAGCTGCGCCATTTGTGATTTCCTGGACATGAGAGGGATCAATCATCGCTGCCTCATACAACTCTGGCTGTCGGCTAATGGAGAAGCCAAGCACTTCATGGCGTTGATCAACAAAGGGCTCCGGATTGCCTGCGCTGAGAACCAGGATTGGAGGTTGGAGCTGTACCGATTTCTGTGAATGTACAGAAACTTTCTGCATTTGCTCACAGATGCTGCCCCAATTTCTCTCCTGATGGAGGTTCAGCACAACATCTACATTCCGTCCACACCAGCTCCCTCTGCTGTTCTGCACAGGAAACGCTGCATGGCTGAACACAAGCGCACCGCGCTTAACACCAAGGAGAGTACCAGGTGACCCGCAGATCCAGGTCAGGGATATGGTTCTGGTGCGGTCTGCAAACAGACGATCTAAGCTCGAGAGTGGACACCAATGCTGTCCCCTGACAGTCACCGACAGGCATCATGGTCTGATCACGGTGGAAAAAAACAGTTTCACGATCATCAGGAATGCATCATTCTTGAAAAAGATTCCTGTACCAGTATGGGAGGATGCCCCATCATTGCGTAGTGAACCCAGGCTGGACACTGACAGTGTGTCACAAAAGGTCACGTCGCCCACCCCATCGAGCCACATGATAACGACTGTTATGCAACACTGGCGGCTAGCAGAGAGCACTCTCATGTGCTAGATGACTTTACCAAAGAGCCGGTTTCATTGATGCCACGCTACAATCTGATGAAAACGAGGAGACCAAACACCTGGCTCAAGGACTATATCTTAGAGAATGACTGGTCAGTTGAAGAAGGCCACATGAGTAAAATTAGCTTCATCCGGTATACATACAGTTTATTTTGTTTACTTTCAGGTTATGTTTGGCAGGTTAAAGTTGAGGGGGGATGTTGTGTCCCATCTGGAACACCATATCATGCGCGCACACTCATGAGAGTGCTTGGACTCTCACGAGACGAAACTAATAAAGATGGCTGCTCTGGCACCTAGGCCAGAGATTGGGGAATGGAGAGACAAGTGTCATGTCACCTCATTCCTGCGCAAGTATGAGTAGCCCGCCAACAGTTCTGAGCCCTACACATCCCCACACAACACAGCCCCTGTCTGCCACTGCTAGACATTTCCTAAACATTCTCCACGGGCAGTTGGGAAATGGTGCAGCTAACAAAGCCACAAAGTGATTTTTTTCTTTTATAGGCACTTAACTCTCGGGTGCTCACCCCATTCCCTGGGAAAAGCACACCATCCACTAGATAATGCTCCCTCACCTTCCATGTTATGAGCCCATGTCTTAAAAAGCCAACCCCATTGTTACTGCGAATCTCTGCATGTCTCGTTAAATTTCTGCCTCAACCTTTTTCCCACCATGATACCCTCGTACTCCCTCCACACTCTTCTGGGGATTACTTCAGACCAAATTATTTCCGACCTCCCCAACCTTGCACCAATCCTTATGAGACTGTTCCTCATCTCCATTAGGAGTCAGTCTCTCCCTTTTGATTGATGTCATTGCCCCCCAGGTGGAATGGACAATTAAGGTGCCCACACCATCATTATCGCCCTAGTCGGCCTATGGAAGGTTGTGCCATTTCTTACCAGTGAAGTTCTCCCCTCCCAGCCACAGCCGCAATCGACAAATCTTGCCTTCCTTCTTAGCCGATGCCGGACAGCACCCAAAGATTGCTCATTGCAACTGCTGAGCCCAGTCATCTCCTACTTGTACCCCTGCAAGTTCTCCTTCTCTGTTTGATTGAGGTCATTGCCCCCCAAGTGAAATGCACCATGAAGGTGTCCGTGTCATTGCTATCACTCCGGTCTACAGTTTCCCCCCTCTAAAACACAGCCGCAATCGCCGAATTTTGCTTCCCTTCCTGGCGGGTGCCTGACACCTAGAGGTGCACACAAAAGACATTTGCAATTGCCGATCTCAGTTATCTCCTAATTTGTACCCATGTGAAGTCATCCGAAATCCTCCTGAAATTATCAAGTCACCTCTTCCAAGATGGTGAAGTTGTGCTGGCTGTGCCGCCTCTGCAATTTCCGTTACCGAAAGCAGTTAGTGTTTTTGACATCTGATAATGTTGATTATTCACAGGGTATTAAAGAGATGTGTAGTCATGTGGGGGGGCTGAAATCCCCCTTGAAAGAAGCGCATCTCCCGTCTAAGCTGATGAGGGTGTTAGGCTGCCTGTTCGGTGACACCATACGTCTAAGCTGCTTGCTCCAGTTTAACCTAGCAACTGCCCAATGATTTCATTGTTGTCTGTAAAAACATTAATTTTATAGTTTTATTGTCAAAATGTGATATCTCTTTGTTGCTATTCTGCCGCCTAGCCACTGTCAGGCCCTGGTAGGGTAGTAGCCGAGTATATAGTGCCATTTTGTGGCTGGCAGCAAACCGCCCTTGAAAGCCGAGGTAATATTCTAGGTATCTCAAAAGTACAATTACTGTAATGATATATTACATTAGCATGGTCTCCCGGAGCTCTGGCTATTTTTTCTCCCACTTTACATATTTCATACTGCTTTGCCTACTGGGTCCAGCTAAAAGGCTTACCAAAATGACTGCATGCTAACCTCAATTATTGCTGATATGTGCAATGGCACCAGCTGAGTCCTTCTCCTTGCTTTGTCCCTGCCTACCAGTTGCATGCCCCATCAAGGGCAACACATCTCCAAAACTGACGCATGCAAAACGTTGGAAGAGGGTGGGCTATGTTGCTGGCTTCCCTCACACTTTGCCAGTTAATTGGGAGCTTCTCCTTTCTATATTCATGGGTAAGGGGGGGGGGGGCATCATTTTGCCACACCCACTGAATGATCGCTGATAGATAACGGTTGACTGTTGGTGTAGTCTGTATCATGGATTGGTGCCTAAACCTCTGCAGTATGGCGGCTGACAGAGGAGAAATGTGCGCCATGTATTCACTGCGGTATATGTGATCCTACAAACAGGTAAGTCACTTGTGAGTCCGCATCTGCATTGC
>JASCRB010392331.1:0-14562 GCA_030264475.1 Desmognathus conanti | reverse complement strand
GCAAGCTACATTGTTATTCTTTTTATCTTCTGCAGAGTACAGTGGATAAAAAGAAAAACAATGTAGCTTGCGCCAAAAGGATTGTGTAAACAATCAATCATACCACAAAATGGATGCAGTCGGGGAAGAAAATCACCATAATCCTGTATTATTAAACAGTTATAAAACAAAAAATGAGTGGAATTGCATTCAGGTCAGTAAGAAGACTTAAAAGAAAAAAACAAAAGTGGTGGACTGAACTCTCCCTTTAATCTGTTCTCATCCATCCATCAATGTTTGACTTTATAAACTCTAGAGATGGCATAACTAATGATATATAAGACTCCATCAGATTGTGTAGCAATGCTGCCTGCCTCTGACTCTTAGGAACTATTTAAGATCCTTAGAGAACTAGATGTCCTTGCCCCTCAGTCTGTTCAAATAGTGAAAGATGCAGGGTGGTGCTCTGGCATCCAAAACACCTTAAACGGCAAAATAACTCTTCTAAGGAACAAAATTGCTACCAAACAAAATGTCCTCAGCCAAAACACCTGTGACCCTGGTAATAGCATCCAGTGGCCCCATCACTCCGCCCCTTTCAATTTCAAGCCACTTACTTACAAGTAGTGACTATTATATGTGACTTTTATATGAAGCCTCAAAACATCTACCTGCAAGGGTATCATCTGTCCTGACCACATTATCAAAGACTGCACCCCACATCTGATCCCCCTGATTATCCTGATCATAAACTCTTATTTGCCAACTTTATCATCCATCACCTTCATTAAGGAATCCTGGATTACCCCTCTTCTCAAAAAGCCCATACTCAACCCCTTTATCTCCACCAATTACCACCTAATAATGAATGGCCCGTTCTTATTAAATATACTTGACAGAGCAAACATCCTCCTAATAGCTAGGCAGTCAGGCTTCAGACCCCACCATGGCAAGGAGACAGCCCTACTGGACCTCAAAATACAGCTGTACTCTATCTGCAATGCCGGTGGCCTAGCTGCCCTGTTGCTCCTTGATTTCTCAGCAGCATTCTACCCAGTTGACCATGACACCCTCTGTAGCCAATGTGCCATCACCACAAATGTCAAGGCAAGCAGCCTCATAGAGTCCTTCCTCTCCAAGAGGAACTCCAAAGTCTTCTCCAGAGAAAGCACAGACCTCCTATCCCTGACCCATGTGGTGTCCCACAGGGCTGGTGTGTGTCCTTCAACATTTACATGAAGCCTTTCTTCAACATGTTGGACTTGCTATGTGTGACATGCACAAATTTCATGGACAACACCCTAATTCTTGTCCCCCTATCAGGCAATGACACTACAGATTCTGACATACTCAACAAAATCTATGACGTAATTTAGGGCTGGATGGTCAAAAATCGATCGATGCCTAAATGAAAACAAGACAAAGCTCCTCAAAAAGGTCTCCAAAGACTTTAACACCTTCAGCATTGCAGGAAACACCATTTTTATTACCACAACAGTCAAAACCCTTAATATGATCAGGCAAACAAATGCTGATGTTTCATCCTCCACCCACTACTTGAAATTAATAAAGTACATTAGGCCATTCCTTTCACCCCAAAAACTTTGCAGCTATCACATGCACAGTCATCATTGCCAAGCTAGAATACTGTAATGCTCTCCTCCTTGGCACCTCCTAAAAATATCTCCAAGCTGCAGACACTGCAGAACAATGGAGTCTGAGTGGCCACCATCCTCAGCAATAGAGACCATGTCTCAGATGCCAGAAGCAACCTCCACTGGCTGCCATTCCAAGTCCACCTAAACTTAAAGGCTTTATCCCTCACCCACATCTGCCCAGCCAACACTACCCCTCGCGATCTTGCTAGCACCATCCAATGCCAATGAGAACCCTCAGATCCTCTAACGACAATAAGCTAGTCATCCCACACTTTGGTGCCCAAAGAGCAGGAGGCTCTTCCTTTACAGTGATCACCCCCTCCCTCTAGAACACTCTCCCCAGTGCACTCAGACCACCCTCTTCAATGAAACCATGGGCATGAACCTCTGACCCTGCTGTCCATGGCCCCATGAAAAGCACAGCCTGGTCTATTGACTCTCCTATGTATCTGCCACCTGAACTATGAACTGCTGGTTAGCTTAAGGACAAACTTTTACTCTCTGCTACCCAAAACTGAATTGCCAACAAGCTAAAATATGAACAATGTACTTGATAATATTGTGCAACCGATCCATCTGCCCACTCAAAGTTTGCCTCTGTAACCTTGGCACTCAGATGCCTCTAGCCAAGGATGCAGTACAAGTGATAAATACATAAATAAAATAAATAACTAATAAAAAAACAAAGCAGGCAATTTTAAACTTCAAAAGACGTTGGGCTATACCCATGGAATGAAACTGCCATAAGTGTTGATTATTTAACTTCAAAGACAGCTGGGATGCAATTGTTGAAGAATTCTTTAAGGAGAGCTGAGTAGTGAAAAGGAGTCCCTGTTCAGGCTTCTCTCAGTGAAGGTCCCAGTGAATAGCATTAGCATTAGCTTACTGCGTTTGCCATTATAAATGATTCCAAAGACAGTAAACTAAAAAAGGATCATATGGTGTTGCTCTCAAATTTAGTGCAGAATACTTTTGTTACTTAAAGCCTAAGTATTGGCATTGAGTCATTGAGAGGAATAGTTGTGGGATACAAGGAATCATGAGCAGGAGGAAAAAATATAATGATTTACTTAAGAGATGAGCATAGATTTTCCATGAGGATGGTCAACTTAAAAAGTGACAACCTTAGCTTCCTGCATATTATATTGCCTTATTACAGATTGACATCAAACTGACTGAGCTGTTTTAGTGATATTAACCCCTTAGCTGCTACGGGCTTCCTCCTGCCTAGTGCTGGGCCTTTTCTTGGCTGTTTGTGCCTCAGTAGAGGCCTGTAACTTTTGATTGGCTTGGCCAATCCCAGCCATTTTTGGCTGCATTTCTTCTAACAGAATGAGCAATATAATGACACCAAAAAATTGGGACTCACACATGGGTGGTGTCTGAAATTTATAAAAACGTGTAAAAATATTGTGCTAATTCAGAAAATGTAAAAACCCGGCAAAACAAATTGTTGTAGTTTTTGCACTGTGCATGGGATCGACAAATGGTTTGCAGTTCTGAAATATACATTTTCCCAACTTTCCCGAACAGGGTTTCATAAAAGTAGTCTGTAGTAATTTCAATGAGATTTCAATGATTTTATAACAGGTGGGCCATTTCTTCTATATTGTGTTCAGTGAACATGTCTTCAGATTTTGGCTTATAAATGACTCAATCACTCCTTAGATTGGGTTTTAACCCATGATATAGAAATTTCAAATATGGTAGCCACTCCATGGGTCTGGTCAGATCAGAGCACATTCATACCATTAAATAAGCTTGTTGCAAAGGCTATCTATAAAAGACTTATACTGCCACAATGCAATGTGAAAAGTATTACACCAAAGCAGTTTGCTCAGGTCTTACAACCCTCTTTAGACAATATTTTGGGGATTAATGATGTTAACGTGTTGGCTTTACTGCTGAGAAATCTGCTGAATGGCACTGTGAATGTCTTTGCACCTGAAAAATTAAAAATCGTCAAAACCAAAACTAAAGACAAATCTTGGTTCTCGGACAAAATCATCCAAGCATGTATGCTGAAGCACAAGGCAGAAGCGAATTAGAGGTGGGATCCTAATGATCTATCTAAGGCTTTCTATAAGACCGCTGCCAAAAATTACAAACATGAAATCATGGCAGCTAAAGCAGAGCATTTTAACACTAGGAGCCTGGCTGCTCACTCTGATTCTAAGGAATTATTTATGATTGTAAGAGAGCTGGAAAACACTGCCATCTCTCATGATTCCATTGCAGCCTCCAAAGAGTGATGTCAAACGATTAAGGATGCGCTCTTCCAAAAAATTGAGAAGCATGTTAAAACTATTGAAGGCAGAATTGCAGCACTTCCTCCTGACCCGTGCATGGAGTTGGCTGCTCTTGGGAAATCTTACTCCATCAATTGACCCTCATTCTTCTTTCATCTGGCTACCATCTCTGAGGTCACTGAGACCATTTTTATGATGAAACCAATGTCGTACAAGGGAGACATTGTCCGGCGGAGTTAATCCAAAAATCAATAGCAACATTGGCCCCTATGTTGACACATCTTGTCAATACTTCCTTTGCCACATCCGCTGTCCCTGTATCGATAAAGGGATTACCTCCCTTTTAAAAAAGTCAGGGTTGGATCCTCTGGATCCTCTTAGTTATAGACCAATAACTAATGTGTCCTTTATTCTAAAGATCCGTGACAAATTGGCATACACTCAGGTGCAGGAGTTTCTGGAGATGCACCAGCTGTTCTGTTAAACACCAGGCAGTCCGGTTTTAGGCATGGCTTAGGAACTGAGTCAGCTTTACTAGACTTGAAGAACTGTCTGGTGGGACTCATTGATGGTGGTAATCCAGCTCTCCTGTTGCTTTTAAACTTAACTGCAGCCTTTGACCTAGTAGATCACAAGCTCCTGGTCAAATGCCTTACTAAGAACTTTGCCTTCTCTGGGGTAGCAGCAGGCTTTATAAAGTCCTTCCATTGTGAGAGAGCTAAGGTGTGTCTTGATGCTGTGTCAATGGAGCCCTCTCCCTTGCCAGGGGCATCCCTCAGGGATCATGTCTTTCTCCTACCTTATACAATATGTATACCTGTCCCCTTTTTGATGCCCTGGAGCAAGTGGGTATGGGCTTCACTAACTATGCCAACGACACACAAATCTTCCTGCCTTTGTCTGAGACTAATGACACAGATCTATTACAAATAAGACAGATCTTCGACCTCATCCAGAAATGGATGGCTTGTGCTGAATAGAATTAAAACTGAGATCCTAGTTCTAGGCACCAAGGGTAAACTAAAAGCACTACCATCACAATACTCATCCTCTATCATTGAAGGCTCCACCATATCTACTGCTAGTGTCATTAAAACTCTTGGGGTACACCTGGATTCAAATCTGTCCATGCAAAGTCATGTCCTGAAAGTAAAATCATTTTGTGCATATGTTGTCAAACTACTAAATCAAATCAAAGGCTATCGGTCCACCAACAACTTGGCTAGAGTAGTGGGAGCACTTGTCAATTCTAGAATTGATTATTATAACAGCCTCCTCACAGGTACAGATAATAAGGTGGTTCAGACGCTTCAAGTGGTATAAAATAAAGCCGTGCATGCAGTATCTAGGATCTCGCATCGGGTGCATATTACGTCTGCTAGACAGGATCTGCACTGGCTCCCGGTGGACCAATGTATTAAGCACGAGATTGGCACACTTACATTTAAATGCTTGCATGATGATGTGCTACTTTATCTTGCAGAGTCCATAAAAGTCTACAATCCAATGAGGACCCTGCGAGCCTCAGAGGAGCTTAGACTTGTTCCTCCACACTTCAATTTGACAACCTTTGGTGGCAGAGCATTCTCTGCCCAGGCCCCGTTAATATGGAACAAGCTACCAAGCAAATTAAGGAGTATTAACTCCCTGGATATATTCCAGAAAGGCTTTAAGATTGTCCTGTTTTCAGGAGTCACCTGAGACATTCTACTGCTACCTGGGCTGCATTGATGCTGATCATGCTACATCCATACTGGCTATCCTTCTGATACTGTTCTGACTCAGCGAAAGAGTGCGCTGAGGCCCAAGGGCGAGACACACATTAAAGAAGTTATTGTATTGTATCGTATTGTATCATATTGTATCGTAGTGTATCGTATTGTATTGTATTTTATTGTATCGTATTGTATCGTATTGTATCGTATTGTATCGTATTGTATTTATGGTTTCTGGAAATCGGTTTTAACCTATTTACACTTATAAAACACCACCTAAAGGTTGTTTGTAAAAACGGTTTTAACCTATAAACACTAATTTTTGCATTGGAATCCTCTTTCTATGACAGCTGCCATATTAGCAATTTCTATGCATTGCCATGGGTATTGCAATTTTATTTTGAAATCTACTAGGAATATCGCAGCAAAAATAAGGGGGAAATACTAATTTTACATGTTTTTGAAAATAATGTAAAAATGCCCCCTCCATCCCACCCCCCAATCACTTCAAATGAGAAACCTTAATTTTAAGCTCTTTCCGTAGATGATGGCTACCAGCATGACCTAAAATTCATGATAATTTTTCTGTTTTGAAAGCACCTGAAAACACTGGAATCTTAACTTTTTTAGAACTGGGAGATTGATAAACACCTAAATGCACCAATTTTTGACAGTTTTGAATGCACTGATAAACACCGGAAAATAAGCACCGGAATTCAGTAACCATAAACACCTAAAACAGGAAACCCTGACTGTATTGTATAAAGCTGGGACAAAAAGGTGCAATACAGATAACTCCTACATTCATGAACAGCTGTGAAAATGGTGACAGGAACAAGGAGTGGTTTCTGTAGAGTGACCTAAACCTGATCCCACAGCAGCTGATAGAAAATGAAATGTATTAAAAAATAAAAGAAATAGAAATAAATTTGACATCATTTGAGGCTCTAACATCTAGAAGGTTTGGTAAATCTATGATTGCAGTGCACCACTGTGAAGCCCTAACCTATGTGCTGCCACCATGAGGCAGTAAGCTCAGTGATCTAACAGTGGATGATAGAATCTTAGAACCACCCTCGACACATTGGCACAGGAAAATAGCAGATTAAACGTTTGTTCACCTTGACAATTCATGCATGTCTTGAAAGTAGACATGTACATGTGTTCAGGGATGGGTAACTTTATGGCCAACACCAAATGTGACATTGCACATGCGCGATGTACACATGCGGGAGGAAGGGTCCAGTGATGAGTTTGGGAGAGGGACTCCTACCCCACTCCCCATTGCATAACTGAAAATCCCCAGGGCTGCATGTGATGCTGTATGCAGTGTCACACGCAGCCCTCGGCTCCCAAGTCCCATGTGCTGATTCCATTGGGGATCCGAATTCAGATCCCCAATGAATTTAGCACCTGGGAGGCTCATCTGAAAGCTGACAACTTCAGCTTTCAGATGAGCCATTCCTTGCTGCCAGGCTCCAAACCTGCAGAGAGAGCAGGGCATTGTTTGCCCCCTCTCGCTGACAGTTTGGAGCCCAACAGTATGCTTCTGGGTTCCAAGCCCACAGCAGCTGTTTACCTACTGTGCATGCGGCAACAGCTGATGCGGGCCAGGAACTCAGGGCCCCATATTGAAGGGGAAACTTGTTCCCCTTTGATATTAGGTCCCAGGAGCCACACTGCTGTCGGGGGATCCATGTTGTGGATCCCCCAACAGCAGTGGGTGAAATGTCAAGTCACACTCATCATTGGCACAGCATGCCAATAATGAGTGAGACTTGTTATCAGCCTTGAAGAGGTTAATCTTCTCCTCTGTGGATATATACGAAATTGAGGAAGGGCTGCTGTGAACATTACAGAATTCTTGCAGGTACACTTCTGTCAGATGTGAGATGACCAGGAGGAAAATCTTTCTCGACAGCTCTGCCTCATTTTCATATATAGCTGTAGAGGCAAAGACAAATAACTTTGTCAGTAATTAGGAAACAATACTGTTTGTAAAAAAAATGAAAAGCACAACATATAGATATTTTGTCATATGAAGGAATATAGTGCTAGGTGGTTCAGTTACCCTTTAATCAATTTTAATAGACTGATACATTCCAGGACATTTTTAAGATCTATGAAAGTATGGTTTGTCTGACTCTTCTATAAGGGGCAATTTTTTGATGCCTGGTATATTATAAGGAGTTAGAAGGCGTTGAGGCCATACGTTTGATGAGATTATTAAACCTCCCAGCTGGCGCTTGTGCTACTGGTATTATCCTTTAATTGGGCAGAGTACCCATCTGTTTTTAAATAGATAATATTCCTGATCTCTACTTGTGTGGGTGAGCCGTGCCCACCTGTTGACCACATGCCTTATTAAAGTCATGCAGTCAACATCACAGACACCTAACACAAGCGTTAGGCGTCTGTGATGCCTACTACTCACAGGGATTCCCTCCTGGTCTACCTAGAGGGGAATCCTGGCATGGCCTGGCACAACCGCGCCTACATGTTTTAACTAGATGGAAACACCTAGTAACACCTAATCAATGGTGATTTTAACATTGTATCAGCCATTGCTGAACATTGGAATATTCTAAAGAATTAATTGGGGTACATTTATTTCTCTAAAGTTCATTGGAAAATGCATTGTTGACTGCTTTTTCCAACAACTTCTAGCTTGGGGACATGTACGCTATTTAGACAGTGTTAAATAGAAATGTTAAAGTCATTGACTTGGGTTAACTTGAAGACTGTTTCATGTATCCAATGGTGACTGTGATACAAAAAAGGCTGCTAAATTGTGGCTGTGATTTGTGCTAACCTTTGTTTATCATGGAGCCTGGTTTTCAAATACTGATGATGGATTGGCTGTATATATGCCAATGCAGTAGAAACTATTGAACCTCTATTTATTTACTGTGAAAAATTAGACCATCTAACACAGAGATATAAAACTGTAAATAAGCAGAGGTATTGCCTATTTTCGATTGTGAATTTAGCCTTAATTGGAGCCATGTTACTTTTATAATGCAACTTCCTTGTATGCTGATATTTATAGCCAATCAGCTTCAAGGTACACACAAACATTAAATAATATTTAAACATATACATATAAAAAAATAAATTGTATAATCATATCACGGGAAAATGACAGTAGCAGAGTCCCAAATTAACTGGTTCCAACTGCCCCCTGCATGCCACTAATTACAGCCAGCTCCTTAAGATGCCGAGAGAAAAGCCTTTAGGTCTGCAGTTTGTGTTTGCACATGAACCAATAGGCATGCTCCAGTTATATTATAAATATTTCTTAGATGAAACCATACTGGTGGATATTAGATTATTGTGTATGCCTGAATGCTTACGTATTAGGTATAAGTTTGTGTCTACTTCTGTACATATGTTATTGTGTATATACAACCACATGAGTGCCAGTATTCATGATCAGTCTGCCTGCAGTAGTACCTAATGTATGTTGGTTATATTGCATAATAGAAACTAGTAATATTTAGTGTCAACTTTGTCCTCCTGTGAGCTGTCAGTGTAGTTGATGTGTATGTATGGGTCTAGAGGTTTACTGACTGTCAGTTAGTATTTATGGTATTTCTGCATGTGGTAAATATTTTGGCATACATGTTCTGGAAATATAAAGTAAAATAACATATATTAGCGCTATCAGTGTTAAATATGATGGTAGAAAATTTGGAAAAAATGAGATTGAGCATGCACTATTTTATTCATGGTAAAAAAACTGAATTTAGATGGCTAATACCATTGACTATATAAGCGTAGCCTAAATTGATAATGAGGGTATTATGCATTGGCTGAACAGTAAAATTTAAACTAGCAATTGGAACAGGTGAGCAGGAAAACTTGCAGAAACAGTCAGTTGCTACCTTATTTTAACATTTTGACATATGGAAATGAACTTGTCAAATATTAATGGAAAATAAAAATAATTAGAAAATTGTAAGGCACAAGCAAAAAACAATAATGAAGATGCATTTTAAATGCAAACTTGTTATTATTACCAATAGCCCAAGTGCATTATCCACGAGCTGCTTCAATTGCGGAGCAGTGCCTTGATCAAGAACTTGGTCCTACAAAAGTAGCAAAAATGAAATGAATGCATGTAAAATGTGCTTTATTAACTGGCGTGCATTGAGCTTATAATACACAAAATGTTTTTCTATTTATGTGATGTTTATCTACACAGATTTCATTTAATGGTTTGATTAACAGAGGATTGTTCTATTTACTGGCTACTATGTACTGTACGTGCAAGGCTTGGCATTGTTTAGATGAGTCATATGTTTTGTACAAAGCAGGCTGTATAGTAAATACACAAGGCAAGTCATGATACAGTATGAGCTATATTCCTTTGCCAGTGTTAGTGTTATGTATCTGGTGTAAAGGGCTCTCTACATAAACCTATGCATTGCATAGTCTTTCTCTTCTTCTCAGATCCTGCTAAAATTGTACTTCTTCCATGTCTATGAACAATATAAGGTTCATTATAAATGAATCCCTCATCTGTGCTGCATAGAGCAGTTTCTGCATTGGTTAATCTGTGTTTCTTGCTTTGTGTTACTAACACATACTAATACTAATTAAAGTGTATATTGAAAACCATAATTAATGACATTGATAAATGTATATGGGAGAAACCATCTATGACACTTACCTGTGCAGAAGAACATAAACTGTCTATAATGTTCATTTATGTTATGTTATGTTATGTTATGCCAGCATTTGTATAGCACCTGGGCATGGCTCCCACTGCCTTTGGGATACTGTCCAACTGCCCCCGGAGGGGAGGGGGGATGGTATGACACAAAAGGGGACAGGGAGGGAAAGTGTCCAGACCGAAGAGGGAGTAGGGTGAGGAGATGGGGTCAGTGTTAACCCCTAGTGCATAGAAGGGGGAGTTGAACAGAGAGGAAAGGAGAGAGGAATGAACTTGTAGCAGAGGTGGACAGTGCCTGCCAGTAACTTCATGAGTCTGAGGCACAGTCAGCCGATATACACAAAGAGATCATGGTTTTCATTCAGACAGTGCGACCCTCTGTCAGAATTATATAGTTATATAATTATTTAAGTCAATTGTAGAGTGCTCAAATTCCTAGGCATCAGGGAGCTTTTAGCTTGAATACAAGGTGACATAGTTACATCATTCACAGAGACACAGTCATGGGATCTGCTAGGTTTTAGAAACACACTAGTGAAGTGGGAGCTATTGTCTTTGTGGTGGCAGAATACGGCGATTGGCAACCACAAAGCTCAGGAAAGTTTGGTAATGCAGTGGGCTCAATAGTCTCACTATTGGTTGAACAAACAAATTCTTAAAAGGCATCTGAAGCACCAGTAGAAGGGCTCTGAGTAAAGAGCCTACCAGTTTGTAGTAATGAAAGCAAATCTTAAACCTCAGGCTAATGATGGTATTTTCTGTGTTTGCGTGAAGAGAAATTGTGTGAAGGCATTTCTAGGTGCAAGAGTTGAGATAAGGAGGGGCAGTGTTGAACAGGCAATGGTGAGCAATGGTTAGGCTTTTGAAATTAGGGGCAGTGGAATGAATTCCTTTTCACAGACAGATACTTGGTCTCTATTTACTAATTTATTTATTTAATTTGTCTGTAATTCACAGAAACCCATGGGCACCAGGGCACAAGTCAAACCAGAAAGAGTCAAAGTCTGTGGTTACAGTAAGTAGACAAGGTTGCATAAAGATTCCATAACAAAAGCTTAGGCTGTAATTCCAGGTAGGGACTGCAGAGTCTTTAAAGGTCATCCTGGTTAAGAAACAGGGGGTGTAAATTTACACCTGTAACTACTCTCTCTGTGTTATTTTGTAAGACTAAAAGCATCTTTATGTTGTGAATCTAGGTGCCTGCCAAGCATCACCTGAACAAGAGTTTTGTCCCAGTCTCTGAGAGCAATAGTTGTGCAATTGGGTCAGGTGAGGAAATACCTGATCGGATTGAGGAGTTCAAGGCACTAGCAGGATGGTGATTGACAGTGAATATAGCATTGACTTTTCTGGTTGTATTCAATTCAGTGTCCAGACAGATGCCAATGGTTCTGAAATATTTGGTGACAGTAAATATGCTATAGGATGAAGGGCAAATGATGAGAAGCTCTGCTTTTTGCCATTGAGGTAGAGATGGTGGCCTGTCATCTTGGCTTGGATAGTTTTGTCAAGACTAATAAGTGTGTTGGTGTCTGTAAGCTGATTCTAGAAAGAGGGAGAAGTATTTTGGTATTGCCTCCATAGCTAGTAGAGGAGACACCCACATCAACAGGTTTATGAAAGATGGTCTTATAGAGTGTTGGAGAGATATGGGAGCCCTGATGGATGTTGCAGATTACTTAGCCTGAGAGGGGCAGAATACAGGTCAGAAAAAAGAATCTGTCAGCCATTAAAAAAGTGACCCACTTGGTACGGTGGTATGGTGCTGGCTGATCAAGAAGGTTGACAGTACAAATAGGTTGAGCGAGGCTAGGATGCCAGAGTCTCTGATAGCATCAAGCTGCATTTTATGATATAGGAGGGCAGAATCAGTGCTAAGACCACGGTGGAAACCTGATTGTCTACCGTAGTTCCTAAAACTTTCTGCATCTTGAAGAAGTATTGAATTTGGATGTAGGAAGTCCTGTCAAGTATTTTCAACAGGAAGGGGGGGTTTGTGATAAGGCAGGAGTTATTTGGGATTGTGGGGTCCAAATATTATTTAATAAGCAAGGGAGTGATTCAAGCTGCTCTTTTAATAGCAGTTGGGACTTTGTGTGACACAAAGTATTGATAAATTTGTTAATGCAAGGTAGGAGACAAGACAGTCTTTCGTGATGTTATTGGGGCACACTTCACATTTAGAGATAGTGGGCATGAGGGTTTTGATAATCACAGCTACTTCTACCTCCATTACAAGGGAGAAGTTGAGAGTGGGAATGCAGAAAGGTGAGTAAGGGAAGAAGGTGTCATGGGCCTTTGCAGTCAATGTGAGTCTTTTTCTACTAATTTTGCTTTTATGAAAGGAGATCTTGAGCACATCTTTAACTGTGTCAGTTTTATAGGATTTAAGTTTTTTTTTTAACTCTCTGAATATTATGAAAATCTCTTTGGAGTGTGAAACAGTATTGGAAATCCAGTTTGTATAAGAATCAGGCTTGACTCTGATGATAGCTAGTTTTGAAGTACTTGCAGTGGCCTCTGTTGCAGTTAGAGGGATCTTTATGCCAGGTCTGTTCACATTTGAGCTTAGTGACAAGCAAAGTTCATGGAAATCATGACTTAGTACACTTTAAGAGGCATGAAGGTCAGGCATTTTAACAGGGTGATCTGACCAAGCACAGTAGGCAGGTTATTGTTGTCTTGCTGAGACCGAACAGCAGGGAAGTCACTGGAAGGGTTACAATTAGCAGAGGCTCTAGATGTGGAGCAGGACTATTTGTAAAGCTTGAACTGGTTGCTTGCAAGTTGTAGCAAAGTTGTCATTAGTTTGGATAATCCTGAGATTTTATATGTGATGTTGTAGTGGACAGTCTAAGGGCACGGGGTAGTGGTGATGACCTGTAAGTTTTTGCTGCTTTCATCGGTTCAGTCTATGGTACATTATTATAGTGTAAAGGAAGTCTAGGTCATGCACGGAGTTGGAAAGGGTGAGGACAAGGTGATTGAAGGATCATGTATGCCATAGTGAATGACTCCATTTACATTTACATTTATTGGATTAAGGTGCAAACACGCCCTTGGGCCTCAGAGCACCGAAAGACAACATAAACAGACACTCCAACAGGCAGTTTCAAAATCATAAAGTAAAAAGCAAATCAGAGGCAGACTGAGTCAAGAGGGAAGGCAGAGGAGATGGGCATATCTAACCATCACCCCTAAAGAGATAGGTCTTTAAAGCATGTTTGAACTCCGGTAGGATTGGCAGAAATCTGATGGAAAGGGGGAGGTCATTCCACAGAGATAGGGCAAGAACCCTAAAGGAAGTGCCACCAATGCCCTCAAGTTTATGGCAGGGCTTGAGCAGCTTGTTGGATCCATTAGAGCGGAGAACCCTCCAAAGAGAATGAATTTGGTTGCTATTTTGAGCAGGAGGGTGTAAGCAATAGTGTGTTAGCTTCAAAAGAGGGAAGGTCACCTGAGGATTGGTAAAGAATAAGGACATTTGAAGTTGAGTCATAGGATAGGGAACGTTTGGCTGTAAGACATTTTCAAACTGGCATGGTGGTGAAAATGACTCCCCTTAAGGGTTATTTAGATTTGAGAATGAAGCTAACTCTTCCACCTGTGCCTGACATTATCTGATGATACTATGATCAGTGGGGAGGGCTATTTATAAGGCTGGGCAGGCAACATAATGGAGCCACATTTCAGTAAGTGCCATAAGATGAAAGTCTTGGGTGGTAAAATAAATGTGGACCTCGTTGATGTAGGTAACTAAGGACTAGGGGTTTAAAAGTTCTCATTTGAACGTGCAAAGGAACAATGACTAATATGCAGGGTGGAGCAGATGTTGTAATTGAGGAATTCAGGAATTTTTCCGAGAAGCATTTTTTGTATGTTAACTTACTAGTGGTGCATGAGCAATGGTGAGGAGAGTACAAGAAACTGAAGAAGAAGACACGTGGGGCTCTGGTCCCTGGCTGGGGAACAGACATGCGCAACCATTTACATGGTCCTTCCAACTGAGCCTGGAAAAGGTGTCATTTGGTGTATGAATAAAGGCTGGACACTCATATGCATGTGTCTTTCTAATCCATGTCTTGTATTGCTTATAAATTGTCAATACATTTAATAGATATCCTGCCTGATTATGAGTTGGTAGATAATGTACTTTTGGCTGTATTTACCACCAAAAGTACATTACTGCCAAAAAAGGGCCTACCGCCCCATTATGATTTTGGCGGTATGTACCTAGGTACATACCGCCAAAAACATAATGCCCTTACCGCAATCTCCCTTAACGG
>JASCRB010381288.1:0-14759 GCA_030264475.1 Desmognathus conanti | reverse complement strand
GAGGTTCGACACAGATATCGAAGGCGAGTGTTCTGCTCACTGTGCTATCTCACCGGCTAAGAAGAGTATGTCATCAATTCTAATCTTTTATTCCACAGATGCCAGGTCTTTTTAGTACATTATGCTGCTTGTAAGACTTTTAGCAAAGCATTGAATTTTCTTTGCTTCCCAAAGGAGCTTCATCTAACGTTGTGTTATCAGCAAATCAACGTTTACAACATAAATTGAGGCTGCATGAGGCGAAAACCTGGCTAAACATCCAATTGAAATGTTCACAATGGAGCCACGATGCAGCCCTGTCCATTTTGCAATCCTGTTTACCAACATGTTTTAGTTTCCAAAAATCAGCAACCTAAATATAATCAACCCAACAAGACATGCCTAAACATAAACAGTCTACAAAAAGTCGACCCTTTAAGGTCAGCCATTTTTATCATCAAATGACAAAGGCCAGCTCCTGAGAGTTCACCAACCTAAAAAAAATAAACTTTCCATTTTCTTTATAGTAGCAGTGAATCGTCCATTAAATAGAATGCAGATGTAGACTGGGAAAATTGGCGCGGGCACATAGTACAAGTAAATGGATGGGAGGGTAGTAGACAGTTGTGTGAAAGCTGAGGAGGCTTTAAAGCGTATTCATAGAAAGTAAAATGTGTACAATTCTGTTTCCATTGCTAAATTGATTGATGATCTTAGATGAGCAAACGTTAATATTTCAGCCAATAAAGTTTCATTTCAAGACAGTCTTTTTTTATTTATTTTTTATTTTTATTGACATGCTAATAAACAAGGAAAAAAACAAATTACAAGCACATATAAAAAATAAGAGAGAAAAAGAAAGCAAGGGATAGTAATGATTCAATTATACAAAGAAGCAAGGTATACAGAGAGTGGAAACCAACATAAATGAAGCTTTTTTTGGCTAAGTTTTGTAGAAGCAACTTCAGCATGATAAACTAATAGCAAAGAATTAATCCAACATGAAATAGAGGGGGGCTGAGGGGACTTCCAGCCCTTAGCAATCAAGATTCTAGCTATTATACAAGCACGAAATGAAAAAGTAGCAAAATATGGTGGAAACTCATTATCAATACCTAAGCAAATAAATCTTTTGCTCAATACAATTGGATGATCCAATATCTTAATAAGTTGAGTCTCTACACCCTGCCAAAAATTGATTATAAGAGGGCATTTCAAGACAGTCTTAAAGTGCAAACTAATCTTCAGTCCCAAGTGATGTTTGTCCTAGATAGACAGGTACCTGGTTTTTATTATTCTCTGCATACATGATGGATTCAGAGCACACCAGACGACACTCCATACAAAAGAGTTAAAACATTAAACCCAAGCTAAGCAGTGGTAACGTGCTGATTTTTTCCTTCTTAGTTGGACACTGACTGGGTCTTTAATTTTCTTTGCCTTTGGAGTTAGGCACCGAGCTAGGAGTTGGCATAGCTAACTCCTTGCCTAATGCCTAACCTGAGGCTCTGCTTTGAAGTGTGATGCCAGCTGAAGGCTGTCTTCACTCTGGAGCTAAGCTGGCCACAGTACGGGCATCTATCTCGCTGCCCATGTACCATTGAAGGTATTTCCCCACTCATGGGGCCAAAGGCAGTACTGATCCTGTCCCCTATATGGCGCTGCCCAGGAGATCTATTATTTGTTCATCTGGCCAGCTTGGCACGAAGATGAGACTTGGCGCCATAACTGCTAGCTAACCAATCTCAAGCATTAACAACCACATATGAAAAATCATATAGCAACCTCACTCCGATTTTGCCTCTATTAGGGAGTTTGATCCCTCCTTTCCCCAACTCCTGAAACCTTAGCCTACAGACCACTGATGCAACTATATTGGGCTACCTGGGCTTCAGCTGCCTCCCCTCCCGCCCCGAAATCCATGGACCTTCCATTCGCTCAACTTGAAAATGAGATTTGCAGTTCTTACAATCGATGAAGAAAAAAATGAATGCAGCTGATGTGGTTGATGCCTTTTAATGCACTACTTTTGCAAAACTATTTTTAATCAGAATTGCCCTTGAATGTAACTCCGCCTACAAACTTACATGAGCCCCGACCCACAATTTGACATTAGTGAAGCCCCCCCGCCCCTAAATTGAAGTCTAGTTGTGCCTAGCCAAAAGGTTATCAAACTTCAAAGATGAATTTTGCCATAATTCTGCCAATGCCCCTTTTCAGACTCGAAGACTTTTTGGAAATTAGTTTTGTGAATTGGGGTTTGATATAGCAGTGACATAACTTGAATTAAAAAAAATCAGTGAATGTGACCAAGGACTGGTCGGTAGAGGGCCTTACCTTGGTACAAAATTAAAAATAAAACATTCCGAGCCGCAGATTACGTCAAATAAAATAATGAAGCTCATTAATTGGTCTAGATGGTCTTATACCAGGCCGGCACTTAATAAGTAAAATAAGGAGAAACCTGTAAAAATATCCATATATTTCATTTACAACCTATATAAATGTAGGCTGGCTCAATACATGCCCAAAATGCACCATAAAGAACCCAAAGGCACTAGCATAGTAAATCCGTGTCGCAGGAATAAAGTTAAGACAGACAAATGTACACTCACAGAAGGCATTAAAGAAATGTATTGAAGAGCGCGGAACACAAACTTGCGACTAGGCTTGAACAGCTTAGCCGCAAAGGGGAACTCCATAACTTCTACTGTGTGTGGCTCTGTCGTGGAGCCACAACCGAGAAGATGTGGATTCCGGATGAGCACTTTTCTTTTGAGGCCATAGAAATGAATAAACTGAGCTAAGTGTAGGATATGGACTGTTGGTACCACCTCAGGGGTCTCGAGACATCTGAGAAGTCCTGACCTCCTTTAGGCCATCGGAGGCAGGAAAAGCCAATCAGGTGGGTCCTATTTGGCTCACCTGAGCTGACCACAATTTCAGTTCCCTCCCCTCCCCCCCTCACCCCCCCAACACTTGACCAGGAGGAAGTCGGAAACACCAGCCTCCATTTTGGAGGCTGGTGTGCCCCTTTCCTACAGGCAAATTGGCTCCAAAAATAGGCCAAGGAGCAGAAAAAAAATCAACCGGCCCACCGGCAGCACGTGTGTTGTCCATGAGGGTGTGGGCTGCACGGTGGCATTTCAAAGCCACATACCTGCTTCTTTTCTACTGAGAGCAACTGCAGAATTATAAAGTTGTGGGTGTAAGGAATACAGGGATACTCTGCATAGGTATTGCAGAAGCACAGGCCCCGAAAGGACGTTTGGGTGACGGGACCCTCAGAAATGTTCTCTAATTCTCCATGGGCCTCTCTGCCTCTGTCCTTGCAAAGAGGGAAAAGACAAAATATCTGCCCTTCAGTGATGCCACCAAAAAAGGGCAACTGGTCTAGCGGTGTCACAGACATGTCCCTGACGAGTTCTTGACCCCCAGGGCTACCTACAGTCTCCACACTCGCACAGACCACACGGCAAACCAGAGGCAGTGAGGACAGTCTTCTTCACGACTGGGGATGGGGATCGATGAGCATAAATGCGCAAAATATTAAGAGCAAGGGTCTCTGTGCTTGCAGCATCCGAGAACAGAACCCCTCGCAAACACTATTCTAAACTATGCTTTAAACGCACCTTCAGAACTGAAATACACATAATTTGAATCGTTTCTCTGACAGGTGAAAAAATGTCACAGAATTTCCCAAGATTTCCCTTGTATGTGGAGCTTGAAATGGCGAATTTAAACACTCCTATAGAAGGCTTTTATGAAAGAAATATTTCACCCCTAACCGCATGAAAAGTTTTTGGTTTTTTTAGGACGTTCACCAAAGTCCCAAAGCAAAGCACAGGGAATAAATATGGCAAGGCTGATTTATGTGGACGAAATGCCCCCTGCTGGTCAAAGCTGGAACAGGAAACTTCAACAGTGGCAAGAGAAAAAAAATGTCCCAGTTAAAGTTGGTTCTTCTCTGAGCCTATCACACCTGGATAGGACTGATTGGCAGGGGTGGGTTGGGCTATCTGTAGGATTGGACAATTCCTTGTGGGGTGTCTACAGTAGACTGCCACATGGATAGAGGGACAGTTATACAACTGCAATAAAATTTCGCAACATGGGCTGCTTTTAGGTTTATTTTTTTCCAGGGCAGTTTTTAATTCCCAATCTGCCCCTGCTGATTGGTCTCCCTGAGGCTGGTCGATTCAACTCTTCACACATACCGTCTGCTAGTGGTCTCCAACCCTTGAACTACCTTGCCCTTGAACTACCTAACCGTTGCCCTCAACCAGCAGTTCAAATCCTGGTGGGGCTTTCCAAGCTGCCGTGCTCGATATTTGTTCTATTTTCTTTTGATTCATCACAGTATGATAGTTTGTTACTGCTAAAGGGGAAGTTGCAGCTGGTTTTCGACAATCGTGGTAATTAATGGGGAGATGTCTTCATAATGGACGTAGGTGGGCATACAGGACTTTTGTGAATTGCTGCTATAACTGATGTTGTGATTCTGGTCTCCTCGCTATACCTTCATATTTTGCTGCACCTTTGATGTTGCTCCCAAACATTATAAAATCAGAATGTTGCCCTTGGCCCACCAAAGGATGGCGACCCCTGCCGTATGCAATCCAATTGGCAGTTAAACACAGGAACGCACCAGCTGTTCTGGCTCTGAAAGAGCTCTGTGGCTGGGAAAAATAATTTGATAGCTACACGTACTTGGTTGTCATCACAGTTTACATCTTTAGTAGAGTGTCTTTTTTAATGGGATCCTACTTGAAGTCCTCTATTGGGTTTGCTGAAATACAGGGTCTTGTCGTCCCACGCTTTGATCAGAGGAGCATTGGCCTTCGCCTAGTTGATTTAGGAACAGGGATTGTCTAGGAATTCAATGTGTCCTGGAATGCAGAAGCAGTGTCCAACACCATTTGAGTAATTGTAGTAATCTCTTTCCCTTGCAGAGGTTGTGGAACATGCCTGCAGTATTACCTCTCTGCTGCTTGGCGAAACCTTGCCCTCCATCACCAAGGACATGGACACCTGCACGTACCTCCTGCCTTTGGGTGTCTGTGCCGGAATTGCCCCCTTCAATTTCCCAGCCATGATCCCTCTCTGGATGTTCCCTATGGCCATGGTGTGCGGCAATACCTACCTGATGAAACCGTCCGAGCGCGTGCCCGGAGCCACAATGCTGCTCGCTAAGCTTCTCCAGGACTCTGGGGCTCCAGACGGCACCCTTAATATCATCCACGGGCAGCACGCAGGTGAATAGCTCTTGTCCTGAGGAGGGAGTGGATGAAGCACCTAGGTGTGTGGCGGCACAGTGGGGCATGAACTAGCTCTCTATAGACTTTGTTAGTTCAACTCTGTTCCATTCCACTGTTGGTCTAATGCGTACAGCACTGTTCTGCATTAACAGTGCTAACGTATTGCAGGAGTGTCCAACATGTGGGCCACAAGCCAAATGCAGTCCTTACATCTGGTGCTTCCCACCGTCATGGAGAATAATTTGAAATGATTGCAATTCCTTCCCGCGTGTATGCATGGTATTTCTTTCTATCTCCTCTACACTAGTGCTATAATTAACCTAATTTGGGAATGTTCACCCTTCATGAACAGCAGCTATTTTATAAGGAACTGTGGCAGCTGAAGCCTTTTTAAAACATTTGTCTGGCAATATGTCAAGCTCCTATGGCAGAGGCATCCGTGTTCCCACAGGCCATATGGGCATGTACAAATGTTTCTTTTGTGGCCAGACTGCATTTTAGTGTAGATAATTTTGTTGGCATATGACATTTACGCCGACTGCATTACAGCAGACGGCGTTTATGCCGAAATTTCGGGGGGGCGGGTCGGTGTTTTTTCCAGTGTCCATGGCGACCTGGTGTTTGTTTTTTTTAAAATAAAAACGGGCGAAGCGGAGGCGCCAAAGGCGCCGAGCACCATGCCGAATGTTTTTATTAAAACATTTTTTTTTTTAAACGAAGAAAACCCCCGAAATTTCTGTGTTTTTGCCGACCGCGGTAATGCGATCGGCATAAAGACACAGATCCAATTTTGTTGAACTCTATGGTCCAATCTTTTTTAATTTCACACTCACATAGAAGTAAGATTATGTGGCCCACCTTTCAAAACACTAGTACGCCCCTGTCATGTTGCTATGTAGCAGCATTTCTTTTCCATTTGCATTGTGGGATTCATATGGTGGTGTTTATCCATTGAAGATAAACCAGGGTAGAACTGTATGTTGGTTGAACTGTTGAGACAAGAGGTTGATGGCAGGGGGGAGAGCAGTTTCAAATGAGAAGGTGGGTAGCTGGTATTATCCCAAGTAAAGTAGGATGTGTTGGTGATGTGGCTATTGGTTATTTGGGTGCAAGTGTGTAATTAAAATTATAACCCGGGATTTTTTTCCCTTTTTTCAAGCGGTGGACTTCATTTGTGGTCATCCTGCCATCAAGGCCATCAGTTTTGTGGGATCCAATCAAGCTGGAGAATACATCTATGAACGTGGGTCGAAAAATGGCAAAAGGGTGCAGTCCAACATGGTATGAATTCCTGTTGCGCTTTCTATACTCAGCTAAGGAATGACTAAGAGGTCACTCCCGTACCTTCTCTTACCCCTGCTCCTCTTTTGACCCTTACCATCTCTATCCCAATGTGTGGGTCATAGTTTAGGTTGGGAGATGCTGGACTTGTCAATTTAGCTACTAAAAAGTGTAGGAAATATTCTAGGTGGAATGCAGTTTCAGCAGATGATTTTCCCTTTGTGAGTTTCTAACCACACTTGGAGGCCATTTGTCAAAGAAAAGCTACAGTGTGCCTAATGTGCTGACCTCTGTGTGTGATTGAATGTGTGCAGGTAGTGGAGTTCTGCATTTAGTTGCAATGTAGACGAGTACCATGGTTTTAGTTGCCATATGAGCTGTTGATTAAGCTCTGAGTTTGTAGCCTGCAGCTTGAGCTATGGGCATTAATGTAGTGTGTACAACTGGTGAAGGAATGGGTATATTTGCTGTTGGTACGGCTGGCTGAGCTTGGGGTACTGTTGAAATATACTCCGCAGATTGAGCGCCCGGTGTAGTTGTGGTTTGGGTTGTTGGAGGTAGTTGCAACATGAGTAGTTGGATATGATTGGGGAATGGTTGCAGCAGACTTTGTAGCTTGCTCAACTTGAGCATATTCCTTTGTGTCCTCCCGACTGTTATGCTTTAAGTTGTTTGTGGAATGTTCACCATGCTTTTAATATAGTTTGTAGACTGTTACTGTGTGTATTAACATGTAGTTGAAATGTTGATTGAGCTATGTTTGTAGCTCTTGGTGTAGTTGGAAGAACCCCAAATGTAGCTCTGTGAACAGCTGGCTGACCTCTTGGTGCAGTGGCAGAGTAGGCATTATTGTAAACATCTGGCTTGGCTTTCAGCGTAAGTGCTGTGGGCTGTATCTGGGCCCAACTTGTGTTGTGCAGGGATTAGCTTAATGTTTGGGTTCTGCTGACATTTATCTTCGTATCAGGGGGCCAAGAATCATGGTGTGGTGATGCCAGATGCCAATAAAGAAAACACCCTGAACCAGCTGGTGGGGGCGGCATTTGGGGCAGTGGGGCAGCGTTGCATGGCTCTCTCCACAGCTGTCCTAGTCGGGGAGGCACGGACATGGCTTCCAGAGCTGGTGGAAAGATCTAAGAAACTGCGTGTGAATGCTGGTGAGTGTCAGATTTTGTTTCCATTTTTGCCTGCGTTGTATGTAAATTTTTATGCACACGATTGCAAAATCGCGTTTTGTATCCATGTTTGAGTGCATGAACCTAGTCCACCTTTTGTTTGTCTGTGCCAAACTATATGGTAGTCTTTTCCTTTGGCGGTGGATGTTTGTTTGTGTTTAGTAGTAAGAGGGTGTGTGTGGTGTCTGAGCAGAGTGAGTTGACTAAGAGAACATAGTAACAGTGATATGCAAAGCAGCCTCACTCAGGAGCTTTGTTATTTTGTTATGAGGCACTAAGATGGTCATTATCCTGTTGGAATAAAGTGGCTGGGCGGCAGTGTCCTTGGACAGAAGGTGGGCAACAAACTGTTAGATAGAGAAGCTAGACACTGGTGAGTACTTTCAAAGAAGGAACTGTTACTGGAGAGGTGGACAGCAGGAGCTGAGAAGTGATGTACTGTAGTAGTAAAGGATAGATTTATTGTGGGCAAAGAGCTTTTCACTTTTTAAATAGTCACCTAACACAACCCAAATGACATTTTCGAAAAGAAATTAGTAATGAAACAAACTGCATATAAAATAAAAATCCTGGCCCTCACTGTACTTTGTAGAGTGACCATAACCATTCTTAACTAGGGACAGTAGCTTCATGTAGTAAGCCGTCATGATGCACCAAGTAGTAATGTTAAAAAAATATTCTTGAATTAAGACTGCAAGTTGACCTTGCTCAAGGCATGAAGGAGTGATTGCGCAGTTTTGTCCGCCATTTGTCAAGTGTCTTGTTTCCCTGTCTTTTACATTTCGCTTTGATTCAGATTATATCTGTGATGCACTTTGAACGTAAAGATCCCCTGGGTCAATGATGCTGCAGTGGTAGGTTGATGCTTCATCATTGATCAGGCAGAAGGACTTCTGGGCTTTTTAGTGTTTCTGCTGTAGCGGCACCCAGGCGCTATACAAATGTCAGTTAAATAACACAACACCTTCGTGGTCAGCCTAGAAGTTGTTGGTATCTTGAATTTGGTCTAGAATTTTATGATCAAGATCAACTTACTTGGATGGGTCTAACCTTCAAAGGGTGGGGGAAGAGTTGGCGTGACATTCTAGAGTAGAACGGATTGCAATAGTAGATGAAGGTGGCTTTTGGTTGTGGGTGCAATAGTCATCGGAGGGTGGAACAAAGGCTGGCATTTTTAAGGAAAAAGTGGACAGTGAAGGCTTGTTGAAGAGAAAGTGGGCTGCTGTGATAGATTGTTGTAGAGGCATAGGTGGGCAGAGCGATTTAATTTGAGATTAATGTGAGAAGAAAGGATCAATGAGATGTTTGTCAAGTTTCCACATTTGTGCGAGATTATGGTTTTCATTCTGTTTTCCGTCCAAATATACAGTTCAGCAATTTGTCCCTGTACAAGAGAGCTGGAGTTCATCTAACGGACGTTAGAACCGCAGGTTTCTGCGTAACATAATGGCATATTTTGCCCAACATGCATCATGAACCGTTTATACTGTAACTTCTTTGAAGCCATACTGTATTATTTTATTCTAATGCAGTATAAAATAAAATTAATTGGTGCAAAAGTTGGCATATAGGATCAAAATTACCAAGAACTGGAGTTTGACAAATTTTATGCCGATTCGTGGAATGATAGAAAAGATATTCATAGAAAAGATATTGATAGAAAGTTGATGGCATGTACAGTGACTTGCTGAAACGCAGCCCCTCATCGTACTCTGGTAATATCTATGTAGATGTTCCACTACACAGTAAGTCTCAGCATACACATAGCATATAGGGATACTTTCTATGTAGGAACACAACTCTTTACATACCACGTGTACGTTTGGGAGATGTTACAAAGACATAGGCGGTATTAGTCTAAGTACTAACAAAGATAACCATGAGATTAATGAAAGAAAACTAAAGTTAGACAGTTAAGTGACTGAATACAACAACTGAAATTAAATTTATAAGCTAAAACACACCGGTTTTACTGAACGCCCGATTAGAACAATTTCCACTTATCTAGAACATCAGTGACGACTCCAAGTTGCGTAAAACGGGATTTGAAATTGGGGTCAGGAATTGGACAAAAGATCCTTAACTGGCAGCCACAGTCTAGAAGGCCTTGCATGAAAACAGTAGTCTATTTCCTGATCCTTAGTTTACATCTTGTTTTATGTGACTTGGGTGACATTGTTCCTTAGTTAAGCGTGTTGTAATCAGTCAGTGAGTAGAGATTGTGTGTTAGATGGCGTTGGGAGTAGTGGTAGCTTAGCCTGAGGCACTGCAAGTGATTTTGCCTCAGTGGGCAAAGGGGCATTTTGGCGCCCCACCTCCCTTCAAATAAAACCTGAATCTGCCTCGCGGGGAATGAAACCAAAAGAAAAGTGAAGATTTTGCCTCTTTGCCCTGCAAATGCCGCCTCCTGAGCTGTTGAGGAGCAGGCACCTACCTAATTGGCCTTATGCTCCGAGTTTAGCTGGGTGTAAAATATTTTAATGCAAGAAAATACTGTAGTGTTCCTCTCCATTTTAGTTTCTTTTTGTTCAGAAATATTAACTTCTTTTGTTTCCAGGAGACCATCCTGAAGCTGACCTGGGGCCACTAATCAGCCGTAATGCCAGAGAGCGGGTGTGCAGTCTGATCGAAAGTGGTGTGAAGGAAGGGGCTAGCCTGCTCTTGGACGGACGCAATGTCAAAGTTAAAGGCTTTGAAAATGGAAACTTTGTTGGCCCCACTATCTTGGGTAAAGTAAAGGTGAGGATGATCTGGGGGTGGTGTCCTTGTTAAGGAAGATGTTATAGGAAATGATGTATAAGGTGTATAAGATACTCTTGACATGTTTTGGCTTTGCCAGGCACCCCTATGCATAAACCCCACCCATTTCTGCGATTTCAGTTGTAACCTGTTTATGCACATTCAATTACCAGCTTTTACTCCATTTATGCTGTCAGTTTGTCATATTTGGCCTTTTTTTATTGAAAGTATTCTATCCTTTCCAGTGCCAAGTACACTGTTTAAAAAAAAAATGTATTTGTACCTGAATTCACGATTTTGTATTGACTGCTTTCACTTCCCTAGGAATATGGGAAACGCTCCTGCATCGTAAGATCAGTCAGTCTATGTTCAGCTAATTGCTTGATCAAGAATTTTCTTTTTTTTTTTAATTTTTATTTTATGATTTTTCAATGAATGCAAATGCAGTTCAAAAGTACGTTTCAAATCCAAAGTTACCTTTACATTTCAAAAATAGCATGCTATATACTTTCCATTTATATTCATACATTCATACGTTACTTTTCATTAACCCTTATACATCAACCCAACAAACAAAGGTCATAACTGACCTCGAAACATCTCCGGTCTCTAGTTAGCATATTTAGTTCTGTTCACAAAAGCTCATGCAGCTGCTATAGTATATATGGACTCTTTTCATTCGTGGTCAGAGAGGAGAGACAGAGCAGAAAGAGCAGGGGGGACAAGAAAGAAGCGTCACATCATATATCAACATCATTTCACATTATTACATATTTCTTGGATTAGAGTCTACTTTCGCAATTTCAGTCGTTCGAGTTCGTTCCTTGCTGATGCCAGTAATTCAATATAGGGGCCCAGAAATCTTTCGGTGCACACTTGGGGTTATTCAATTCCCAGTTTCATAATGTTTCACTAACATGTTCTTCCAGCATTTCAGAGCGTGCATGTTTAGATAGCCATTTTTCAGCAATGACCTTTTTAGCAGCCGCAGTTAGCATAAAAAAATGCCTCAACCATGTTCCCAACAGACCTGAGTATATACCCAATATCGAGATGTTTGCCGTAAACTCAATTTCACAGCTAGAGATCTTTTGGGTGTCATGCCAAACAGTCAGCCAAAATCTCTGGACCCCTGGGCATTCCCATAGGAGATGAAAAAAGGAAGCAGTGTCAGTTGCACACCTTGGGCAACCAGATGATCTATCTCTGTAATATACTGCCAGCTTATCTGGTGCATGATACACACGATGTAATATTTTGAATTGGACCATTTTGTATCTATAATTTGATGCAGTGTTTTTGACGTGTCGCCTGGCCAACCCCCAGTCTTCCTCAGTTATCAGCGCTTTCAGGTCAGCCTCCCATTTTTCTCGCAATCTCTCCCAGTACGGGTCGATACTTCTGACAGTGGCAGCGAAGATTTGAGACACTCTTACTGTCTCCTCTCCACCCCGACAAACCAAGTCGACCACCGGGTCGTTCGGAGGCAGGAAAGGGAAATCTAAAAGCCATTTCCTACATGATTCTCTGGCTCGCATGTAAAAAAAGAATTCACATCCTCTGAAGGGGGCGATCTGCTCTAGTTCTTGCTGTGCTTTAAACCAGTCACTTTCAAACAGGTCCTTGACTTTAATGAAACCACCCCTCTCTAGGTATCGCAACCATCTGGGCTCTCCGCTTAGCGAGAGCTGGGGGACCCATCGTATGTCCACGTTACCCGACATTTGTATCAGAGTATCTACCCACCTCCTCATTTTTTTAAAAGCATTCAGGGAGCAGTCCAAAACCGTCCCAGTACACAGTCTGCTCCATCCCCTGGAGGCAAAGACCAGTTCTCTAAGATCTTTGCCATCGTTCAACTCAGTCTCGGCCCATTTATGTGGGCGAACCACTGCTGTATCAAGAGTTTATTTGGTTTCTTTAGAGTCTGTAAGATTGTTTAGTTGTTTCCCCTCCTTTGCCAGTTGATGCTCCAAGTTGCAATGTTCCTTCATCTCCCCGCCCCCCCTCCCACCATTGTATAGTCCTCAAGACTCTGCTGTGTAACTTTCCATAGTTATTCATCATGAATTCTAATGTTTAAGATTTGGCTCACTGAATTGGCATCTACTTGGCACTCCTAAAGATTTGTAATGGCCAACATATGTTCAGGGGAGCTTTATTATTTCCAGCTTGAGCAGGCCAATGGTCAAACTAAAATTATTTAATAAAAGTTTGATTGAGCAAAGTAAATACCTGCATTATAGGTATACCTCTTTTGCATCTGTATTTCTAAGGCCGTATCTTTTCAAGAAATTCTTCCCTCTCAGCCAAACTTTTTTTTTTTTATGCAATTCCGCCTCAGTGCATACAGCTATTGGTTCATGTTTTTAGCCACTTAAGTCTCTGAGAACTTATAATTAATGCTGGTAGCTCATAAAGCTTAAAAACACATTTCTCATACGTACTTGACGCACCTGCTCTTTAAATTAATCTGGCCTCCATTGACTGTTTCAGCTAGTTAATTTCACAAATGTGCAATAGTGCCCCATCTTTGTCAGGTGTTGGCTTATGCTTTTCTCTCGGCTCTACCTTGAAAATGTTCTCTCTGAAGCTGGAGTCTAGTTTTATTTTACCTTATTTTGTTTTTTACTTTTTTTTGACTGGTACAGGGTCAGATTTTGATTTCCTTCTCATCAAAATCTGTGTGAGCTGGATCCTGATCCCACCCGTATTCCTCAAATGGGTCGTGATTTGTGTTTTCATTGCTGCTTTTAAAACTCCTGGAAAATTAGCTTGTGCATTGTACATTTGCCATCAGTCTTGTTCTTACTTTTGACTGATTAGATAAGGGGTATGCAGTAGACTTTTGGGAGCCAATTGGCTCATTGGCGTAGGACTCCAGCAATGGCTCTAGGAATTAACATGAGTTTTGTACACTATGTTTCTGTGCATTTGTGTAAGATTGGACAAAATACTGTGCGAGTCTCTGCTTGTGATGACGCTGCTTAAATCAGGGTTTCATTTGCTTGTCATTTGACACTTGTCAACATTCCTTTTTGGGCCATTAATGCCCAGGTGTTAAACTAGTCTTACTTAAAATCATCAGATGGCTTGGATTTTTTCTTTTTCTTTCAGAATGTGTTATTTTCTTCCAATTATAACCAGAGCTTAGGTCTGTTTCTGGATCCTGCTAATATGGATGCCAATGATTTTCAGTTTTGTGTGTTATAAAGCGTGTGTCTGCATTCGTGGGCTTCGCTAAACTGATTTAATCTGAGTTTTTTTTCTTTTTATCATATGTCGTTAGTGTGGTGTTTTTTAAATTGCTGACTTTACAGGTGGCGGTGTCTCTGCTACTGCCCTACCTAATGGCCTCATTTAGACACTGCCGGTTTTCCCATCACCAAACTGCTGGTGAACAACCAAAAGCGCTGAATTACTCCATGGCAGTGGGTCAACTGTCCCCACCGCTAGCGGACAGCACCATGAGGCCAATGATCTTCGATATATGGTTGCCTGACTGTTGGTGTTGTCCTGAGGCCATGGCTACAAGCATGGCTGTACAAAAAAAATCTATTGTCTCCCAATACTGGCACAAGTCTATGCTGGCAGACAGAGGCACAAAGGAGCAGCCCAGCATGCCCCGACAATGGGTGCTGGGTTGCCCTAAAACCTCACACGCGGCCATTATACTTGCTACAGCACCTCTGGAGTACTGAATGCCAGGGAGAGGTGGACACTGCGTCTGCCCCATGAATGCATAATAATACAGGGCACCACATGCACAGCAGTGCCTTGCCTGCTCGATGTCAGCTAGGGGTCCAAGGGTGGACTGTCAGAACATTCGCTGGCAGTTGAAGCATTAGTTGTCTGACACCTAAATAGTCAGCTTGCTGACCTCTAGGACGGTCAGCAGACTGACAGATGAGGTCCACAGCGCTCTAAATGAGCCTCTAAGTATATTGTCAAGTAAAGCTGTTTCACTGTATGTTGAAAAAAGCTAGCAATCTTTGTTAATTTTGTTCTATGGCCCATGTTGAATTCTACATTGAACTGAGATTGTATACTTGTAGCAATGTGTAGGCAGATCACCTTCTGTTAAGTAGATGAATGCTTCATATTTATGATAGCTGGAGAACCGAGTGTTTATCCCTTTATTATAATTGTTTGCAGCAAGACAGGAAGGCAATTCCAAAGAAATGTTATGATGCGTGCTCATACCGGTGAATATGATAGTTGGGGCTTCCATTGGTCTGTTTTCGTGCTCTTGGAGCTTACTGAAACCTCAAAATTTACTTATTTGTTTGACCTAGAATGCATGATGGTTGATGCCAACTTTCTTTAA
>JASCRB010370246.1:0-14786 GCA_030264475.1 Desmognathus conanti | reverse complement strand
AACACTCTGAATCCTGCTACGCTATTGCCGCTCCTTGGGCCAGACGCAGAGCAAGAGCATGATTGTCTAATTAAGACAGATGAGCAGGTCAGGGGTCGTATAGATCTGAAGGATCAGCCACTGGAAGGTGCTGAGGGAACATTATTTTGTGATGGGTCATGCTATAAATTAGAGGATGGAACAACAGTAGCAGGATACGCTGTGTGTACTGAAGACAGTGTGGTGGAAGTGGGCCGAGTGCCAGAATTATCTGTGAAAGCTGCTGAATTACATGCTTTAATAGCAGCACTGAGGTTAAGTGAAGGAAGAGTCATAAATATTTTTCTTGACAGTGCGTATGCCCACGGCGTGGCGTTCAGATTCGGAAAGCTGTGGCGAGAGAGAGGATTTATGACTGCTCAAGGAGGAAAGGTTAGACACTTCGCACTTGTGAATGATGTCTTAAATGCGCTGACTCTGCCTGAAAGGGTGGCATTAGTAAAGTGCCCAGCGCATAAGAAAGTTACTGATTACATAGGTGAGGGAAATGCGCTGGCTGACAGAAGTGCAAAGTGGGCTGCAGTACATGGGGAATTGAAATGTGGACACGAGGGCGGGGCACAGATGGTGGCGCAAGAAGAGACGACGGTGGAAGAAGGGGTCGTTGACATACAGAAAACAGCATCAATTGAAGAACAGAGTAGATGGGCACAGAACAAGGATTTGATTACAACAAAAGGAGGAGCATTGGTCAGTCAGACTACGGGCCGGTGGGCATTGCCAGATGCATATTTGCCAACTGTAGTAAAGGGTGCACATGGGTTGACTCACGTAAATGCGGAAGCAATGAAAACCATACTAGAGGAAGCATGGGTCAACAAAAACATTGGAAAGGCTTGCAGAAGTTGGGCTGCGCAATGTGCAGTATGCTTGGCATACAACAAAGGGAAAGGAGTGCGCACGCCAGCAGGGCATAGTCTACTGCCAAGTGCACCGCTTGAAACAGTGTATATGGATTTCATACAGTTACCACCTGTGGGCAAATATCAATACTGTCTTGTTCTGAAATGTGGGTTCTCGGGGTGGACTGAGGCCTACCCATTACGAGATAACACTGCAAGAAGTGTGGCCAAATGTATCTTAAAGTACTGGGTCCCGATTTACACCGTGCCCAGACGACTGTTTTCAGACAATGGTCCGCATTTCACAGGAGAAGTGGTGAGGCAAGTGTGTACTGCATTAGGGATCGATCAGCGATTCCATACTGTATATCACCCGCAGTCAGCAGGTCTTATTAAGAATGTCAATGGTGACTTGAAGGCAAAGTTGGCTAAAGCTTGTGAGACCACTGGACTTAAGTGGCCAGACGCTTTACCGTTGGCATTATTGAGCATCAGAACCACACCTAAGAATTCTCATAAGTTAAGCCCTTACGAAATCGTCATGGGCAGGCCTCCCAGTATATGGACTGCCCCTAACTGCAGAAATGTAACAGAACTTGTTGAACCAGCGTTAGTTGATTATTGTATTAACTTAACTAACAGATTGCATTCTATTCATCAGCAGGTAAAACATGTCGCTCCTGAACCCCTTGAAGGAAAGGGCCACAACCTCCAGCCTGGAGACACTGTTTATGTGAAAATCTATGACAGGAAGAATGGATTGCAGCCCAGGTGGCGAGGCCCGAGTCAAGTTTTGTTAACCACACCAACTGCAGTAAAAATCGAGGGGCGAGCAACCTGGACTCACGCCACTCATGTGAAGAAAGTCTCCACTGTAAGACTTCCAAATCCAGTAATCCAATCTCATTTGTTGCATGGGACTGCCGACCGATTTGTGCCTCCATACAATCTGAGAAACCTAAGTCCAGTAAACTACAAGGAATAAAGTGGTATGAACTTGTGATAGGGACTCCCTGTATGGGCATTAGCAACGGACTGGTTGCAGGACTATTGCCTGAGAGAGCTGTCACAAGCCATACTGAAGTCAGCGAGCTGTAACGCTTGAAGGGGCTTTCCACGGTCCCCTCAAGGGATGAACACCAGCCACAACGAGACGTGCCTCAAGAACCAGGGTGTGCATGCGCCCTAAGCCTTATGGTTACAAAAGACATTGCAAGCTTGGGGATCCGAGTTGTACGTGGAGCCTGGCCACGAGGATTGCTAGGCGCTAGGTCAGAAACTGGGCAAGCTACGGAACTGCGTTGGTCGAGGATACCAACCAGGTGGCAGATTGTGAAAACAT
Source organism: Desmognathus conanti (assembly GCA_030264475.1). NCBI lineage: Eukaryota > Metazoa > Chordata > Amphibia > Caudata > Plethodontidae > Desmognathus > Desmognathus conanti. The sequence continues at coordinate 12,563 of JASCRB010370246.1, read as the reverse complement.
GGCCAAAGAAATAGAATTAATTGAGCTCAATGCTGATGGGAAAATACAGGTGACACCTGCAGTGGATAGATATGGCTGTACTCCAAGGGAAAAGGTAGCAGTATCAAGTGTAAGTCTAATAATATTGATTGTGTTGACAGGAGTATTATGGCATCTAGAACATGCTTCCGTTGTCCCATTTCGTTCATTATTGCCTACCCCGGAACCAACACTTCCAATGAGTAGAAACAGATCTGTTAGATCCCATGATACAGTAAGGTGGCCCAGTGATGATGACAAGCGGTTTAGTTTACATCAAACCGGAAATCTCTGGACGTATTTAGCAACTAAGGTTCTGAACACAAGTAATTTCTGTTTGTCTGATATGACTAGTACAACTGACTTAACCAGTACTTGTCTAGTGGCTATTCCAACACCTGCAGTGATCTTGCATGCTATCTTTGTATCCCTGACCAATGACACGGAAGCTCGAGTGCATGATGTGAGTCAGCATCTATCTCTCTATGAGTATTGCAGATTTTGTCCTGAAACAGATTGGTTGTGGGAAAACATGACATACATTCAGACATTCAATGTGACGGAAGGGGATGTCTGTTATGATATGACATGTGATAGTAAGCGAATTGGTAAGTGCCAGCAATTGCTCCTGCATTCTGAGACACCCCGTGGGGATGCTAAGACGCTTTGTGATAGAACAAGTGCAGCATGTAGGAACGTGGGCAATCCTTTGGTCTGTAATTCCACTGTGGTAGTCCCGAGTCATATTCGACATGTAAAACTGCCCTTAGGATGGTTATTTTCTTGTGGAAATATCTCTTATACTTATATTCCAGCGAATGTTACAGGAGGGCCATGTGCCTTGAGTAGACTTGGACTTCGAATGTTGCCATTAATGCCATCCCGAAAGAGGATTAAACGTGAACTCCTTCCCTTACATATAATGGATGAGTCATGTGACCCAGTAGTACCCCTGTTACCGAATGCTGTTGTAATAAGTTTGGCTGCATCTCTCGTAGGAATACCTGGATTAGCTGCCGGAACGTATAAGTCTATGAAGAAGCTTGCGTGTTTAGTTGTGAAAGGATTGAATCAAACTTCCCAAGCTATTGCTGAATTGTTGTTAGATGGAGAGGCTACAAGAAAGGCGGCATTACAAAACCGAGCAGCTATAGATTACCTATTGTTAAAGCACAATCACGGTTGCGAACAATTTCAAGATATGTGCTGTTTCAATTTGACCGATCACTCCACGTCTATAGAGAAACATATTAAGAATCTTAGGGAATTGGCTGCTGATGTCAAAGAAGGATGGGACCCAAATAGTATGTGGAGTTGGTTGATAGATCTCCTGAAAAAGTGGGGATGGAAGTTGTTCATTCCTGTAGTTGGAGTTATAGCAATTGTAGTAGGGTTGTGTTGTTGTGTCCAATGTATGCCAATATGTACTGAGCTATCCACTGCATGTGCGTCACGAGCAATAAAGAAACAGCGTGAAAACGATGCCAAAATTATGTTACAACAAGCAGAATATGAGTTACGTAAACTGAACAATTATGGAGAAACTACTGATAGATTTGACCTAGAAATACCTGTTCACATTGTTTATACTATCAATCTAAGCACTGGTTTCGCTGTCGCAAAGGGGTCGAATGTAAATTCGTAGAATGAAAGTTCGTAGAATATAATTCGTAGAATGCACACTCGTAGAATGTTAATTCGCTAAAGCAAGGGTGACGCCATTTTGAATTCATGCTGCATAAAATGAACACAGTAGGCTGGCTGGCTGGTTGCTCCAGCGAAACCCAGTGCTGTGCTGGGTGCCTTTAATGCTGACTTAGCTAAAATTGTGTGCAGAACATTTCTTTGTATCTTAGCATTTTTGTATTCCCCATGTTATCTGTTTCCCAGCCCGCTATGAATGCGCCCTAGTGTAGCTACATGCAGCTGTGAGGGGGAGGAGGGACTGTACGGAGTCTCAGTGTCTGAGACCCAGGAGGTGGAAAGTTACAACCTGCTTGTCGATGAAGTTCTGTCCTTGAAAACAGTATAACAGTATGAGCCCATTGTCTCCTCCCCAGAACACGCTCTGCTCCTGTTTGGGTCAGGTAGCTTATTGCCTGTTCCGCTCTCTGAGAGATTATTGTGCTTTTTATAACTATTGAATAAATCATTTTAATTGACTTGAACCCGGAGTCTTTTGAAGCCTTATTGCAATTAAATTTACATTTGCATTTGGCGCCCAACGTGGGGCACCCCACCTTCTTGCGGCAGCCCATCGGGGTACGAGCTCCCCTGACGGAGGACCGACGGGGGCGACGGTAACAGGGCCCTGTTGAAAATCGCACCTTCCGTTGTGCAGAAGCGCTACCCCCGTCCCGTGGAGGTCCTTGGAAGGGTGGAGCAGAGGCTGCCCGGGGGCGGTGCACGGACTCCTTGAGGCATGACTCCGGGGTGGTGAGTATATTGTGATGTTGTCGTTCCATTGTTAATTTGATTGAGAAATGCCGATCTTGGTGGCATGAAATATTGTTGGGTCCGTTTTGGAAGGACTACGAATAAATGAGCAATATATTGTCCCGCAAGGGGTGGTGGATATTGTTGTGCAGCCTGTTTTGAAAGGGCCGTTGAGTTCCGACGAGGGACTGTGAAATTTCTTTCAGGAACCTGTTTTGAAAAGGCTCCGAGCCACATGTTGTGCATTGCATGAGGTCTGGTTCCGAAGGGGACTGTAAATATGTGTAGTCTGAATTACAAGACATTTTGAATTTGAATTTGAAAGGTGCACGAAAGTGCTCCGCTTTGAAAGCGCTACCGTTGAATTGCACCTCGGCGGGGACGCCCTCCGGGGAATAGATAGTTGAATAAGTGTTGTGGAATAGTGAATTGAGTGTGTGTGAGCAGCTGTGACGTCGTAAAGGTGAAGTGTAACAAAAATGGGGAATGTGTGTAAAAGGTCTGGGAAGAATGAGAAGGCGGAAAAGGTGCCTGCGGAGGGGACTCCGTGCTATGAAATGTTAATTGCTTACGGGATCGGGGCTACTCTTTTCCAAGATAACTGGGTAAAATATATGCAGAATGAAGCACAGTACAAATGGCCTCGTGGAGGGTCCTTTGATTTGGGGATTATACAACATTTGGAATTAACTCTGATGAAAAAGAAGGTGAGGCCAGCTCAGCATGATGCAGTGCGAATGTGGAGAGAGGAAGCGATGAAGAGGCAAACGGCGGTTGAAAAGGCAGAAAGAAAGAAAAAGCGCAGAGCAGATTGGCAGAAGGTTAGGCAGTTAGAAGAAAAGGAAGAGGACGAAGAAATGGTTAAGGAGATGCGCGCCGATATGATCCAGGGCAGTAGGGGCATGTATCCCGTATTGGAACCCACAAAGGAAGAAAAGAGAGGCGATGGGGGAGTGACATTTGGGTTGTTAATGGAGGGTACGAAGGGGTCGGCGTATCACCCGCCGCCTACAGCTCCTCAAAGAAATGCAGGGCCACCAGGAGGAGCTGGAAGGGGACAGGTACCACCGCCTCCATATGTGGATCCAGTGGTAAAGCCGCATATGCGGTTGACAGAACCGGAGGTGCCAGAAATGGGACCGAGAACTCGAGGTAGAAATAGAATTCCAGTCGAAAGGCGAGGAGTTATTACAAAGGGACTTAGTAGAATCTCATCTCTCGCCGCAGAATAGAACAGATATGGGAAATCTGTCACCAGACGAGTTCAAATATTTGAAAGATCTGTACGTGGAAGAGATGGGGGAATGGAGAAAAGGGTTGCAAGTAACTGTGAGCAACCAACGGCTGATGGCCGCGAGCCAGGCATTTGAACAGGCAGGAAGTCGAGAAGAAATGTGGGCACGAATGGAAGATGTGTTGGAGGCAGGGGAACATATGTGGAAAGAATATGATGAGCTGGAACAATGGCGTATCGAAGAAGAAAAGGCTAGGCAGATGCGGACCAAGTCAGGGTTGGCAGAGGGAAAAGCGTTGGCAGACCAGGAGCAGAGGGCCAGTGATATGGCCGCTCCGTTGTGGGAACATTCCTTCGGGACTCAGACATGGCCAGTGCAGGCTGGATGGTTAAAGCAAAAGTGCGCGCTTTGGAAGGAAGAGTGTGAGAAGAGGGGTCGAGAATGTGGAAACGAGGTCTGTGAGGTGGAAGAGATTATTGAGAAGGAGAGTAGAAACCCAGACGAAAAGGCGCGTCGAAAGTTGTTACCGTATTATAAGAAGTTAGTAAAGGAGCAGGAGGAGGTGCTGAAAATGCACCCACTCCGTGAGTGCCAGCCCCAGATGCGGATACCACCGGGTGCAGGGGACGGTGCGGTGGCAGTTCTGACTCGAATGTTTGTTTATCAGCCTATCACCCGGGGAGAAGTGAGGGATATAGCGAAATCGACCCCAGACCCGAGAGTGGATCCTGCTGGGTACTATAGAGAATTGACAGCAGTGTTTCGGACAGGGATGTACACATTCGAGGATGTGGACATTATAATGCAGGGCACTACCCCACAAGAGATATGGAGGCCGTTTCGGGCTGTAAATCATGATAACTTAGATTGGGATAATTTGGCAGCTGCAAGTAGAGCACGGGACCCAGCGCAGATGCTGACAGATGAACAAAAGGCACATGGGTTGAGAATATTGGAAGCGTTGAAACGTGTAATACCCGAAGTAGATATTAACGTGGATAAATTAATCGCCATAACGCAAGGGTCTGTTGAGAGTGTAGGAGAATATTTCCTTCGATTTGAAACTGCATATAAGGCACACAGCGGACAGGATATTACAACTCCAGCGGGAAAGCATTACTTTACCGCTGGGTTCGTAAAGGGATTGCGGGACAAGATCAGAATAAGTTTAGTGGCTGCCGAGAGCACTTGGCAATCACTGGAGCCTCGACAAATATTAGAAATGGCCAAGTATTACGAGAGGCGTGAATCCCAGGAAGTGGAAGGGAAGAAGAGAGCGAAAGATGAGCTAAAAACCAAGGTACTTTTGCAGCAGCTGCAGCAAGGGGCGGGGCGAGGAGGAACCGTAGGGCGAGGGAAGCCAGTGAACCGGCAAGGGTCTGCACCGCCGCGCCCCAGACCAGACATTGATCAATGTGCATTTTGTAAGGAGAAGGGCCACTGGAAGGTAGATTGTGCGAAATTAAAAGAGGTACAACGAATGAGAGGAGTGGGGAGAGAGCAGCAGGCTGACGCTGGCCCGCCCAGAGGACGGGGGAGGTATCCAAACCCGAATGGAAATGTGTTCACGGGAGCTCGCCCGCAGGCACAGATGCTGGTTGGTGGAGGTGATTTGAAGGGAACGGATGAATATGAAACAATGGGAATGATGTATGCTGATGCAACCGCTGGGTTGCAATGACACTCCCGTGGTGAACCCAGGGGCGCGGTGTCTGTACCTATTGATCAATCTGGACCATATGTCAATGTAAAGATAGGACAGCACTCCACCGTAAAATGCCTGATAGACACTGGAGCTGCTAGCAGCTCCGTGGATGTCGGGGCCGTACCTCTGATTCCACTGTCGGGACGATGCAAGACTTCTGTAGGGTTTGGTGGAGAACCTATAGTCACCCCTGAATCTGATGATGTTTTGATTGACGTGTGTGGTGTTAAAACTGCACAGAAATGGTTACTGACAAACCGTTGTCCCGAAAATTTGTTAGGCCTTAATCACCTGAAAGCTCTAAACGCAACCATTTATTGCTCTGAGAAAGGGGTTTACATGACAGTAGAGAACAAAACCGGATTGGCACATATGTATCTACAGCTCCCGTTACCTGAGGAGTTGAGACATTTACCAGAGACTCTGTGGGCGAAAGGGAGTAACGATGTGGGACTGCTGGATATCGAACCTATTGTGATTAAATTGAAGCAAGGGGCTAGGTTGCCGCGAACAAAACAGTATCCGATTTCTGCGGAAGGGGAAGCCGCGTTACTCATCATTATCAAAGAATTAATTGACTTGGGAGTGGTGGAGGAGACCACTGGCAGCCCTTGTAATTCGCCCATACTGCCAGTGCACAAGAAAGGGGATGAAATTTTGCCGTACCGATTTATTATCGATCTCAGACAGATTAACAAAATAGTTGAGCCACGATATCCCGTTGTGCCAAATATTGCCAGCATCTTGACAATGATCCCAGCTAACGCACAATGGTATAGTGTTGTCGATTTAAAGAACGCGTTCTTCTCATTGCCTATAGCTGAGGAATCAAGGTATCTTTTTAGTTTTGTGATCGGTCTCAAACAATTCAGAATGGCTCGGACCCCTCAAGGCTATACTGAAAGTCCAGCAATTTTCTCACAAGTACTGAAACAACAGTTAGACGAAATATTGTTACCATCGGGGGCGCACATGGTGCAATATGTGGATGACATTTTGATTTGCACCAGAACTGAATTGGAGTGTAGGCAGGCTACCGTGATTCTGCTCGAATGTCTGGCCAGAAACAATCATAAGGTGTCTCTAAAAAAGATGCAGTATGTACAGGAGCAAGTTACTTATCTGGGCTATGTGTTGAGCAAGGAGGGAAGGGCTATCTCACCAGACAGGGTTGCGCTCATCCAATGTATACCACCGCCGGAGACGTACAAAGAGTTACGGCGTGTGTTGGGCATACTTTCTTATTGTAGACATTGGATATATGAGTTTTCCGCAATAGCCAGACCCTTATTAGAATGTTTGAAAGGGGAGAAGGACAATGTGCCGTTTCAATGCACGGAAGAAATGAGACTCAGTTTAAGGGCGTTGAAGGATTCATTGTGCAACGCCCCGGTGTTAGGAACTCCCAACTATGAAAAACCATTTGTCTTGTTTGTACACGAACAGAATGGGTGTGCATTATCAGTTCTGACCCAGGAACACGGAGGGAGACAGAGGCCATGTGCATTCTTCTCCAATACAATGGATCCCGTTGCGAAAGGGCTGTCATCTTGCATGCGTGCAGTAGCCGCGGCTGCGGCTGCAGTAAAGCAAAGTGCAGGGATTGTACTGGGTCATGCATTAACAGTGCGAGTGCCGCATGCAGTGGAAGTGTTATTGAATCGAACCCAAACTCAACATTTGACGGCAGCAAGACTAACACAGTATGAGTTATTGTTGCTAGCAGCGCATGTAACGCTTGAACGCTGCAACACTTTGAATCCTGCCACACTATTGCCGATCCCTGGCGCTGATGCAGAACAGAACCATGACTGCCTAATTAGGACTGATGAGCAGGTTAAGGGTCGAATAGATTTGAAGGACCAGCCGCTCGAAGGGGCGGAGGGCACGTTATTCTGTGATGGATCATGCTATAAATTAGGAGACGGAACAACAGTAGCAGGGTACGCTGTCTGCACTGAAGATAGTGTGGTGGAAACGGGCCGAGTGCCAGAATTGTCTGCGCAGGCTGCTGAGTTACACGCGTTAGTAGCAGCACTGAGGTTGAGTGAAGGGAAAGTCGTAAATATCTTTATCGACAGTGCGTACGCCCACGGGTTGGCGTTCGGGTTCGGGAAATTGTGGCGGGAGAGGGGATTCATGACTGCGCAAGGAGGGAAAGTTAAGCATTTTGCCCTCGTAAATGATGTCCTGAATGCATTGACCTTACCTAAACGAGTGGCATTGGTGAAGTGCCCAGCGCATAAGAAAGTTACTGATTATATAGGTGAGGGAAACGCATTAGCTGACAGAAGTGCAAAGTGGGCTGCAATACATGGGAGATTGAATTGTGTACATGAGGGTGGGGTACAGATGATGGCACAGGAAGAGAAGACGGCGGAAGAAGGGGTCGTGGAGATACAGAAAACAGCTTCAATTGAGGAACAGAGTAAATGGGCACAGAATCAGGATTTGATCACAACGAAAGGAGGAGCATTGGTCAGTCAGACAACAGGCCAATGGGCATTGCCAGATGCGTATTTACCAACTGTTGTAAAGGGTGCACACGGGTTGACTCATGTGAATGCAGAAGCAATGAAAACTATGTTGGAGGAGGCATGGGTCAACAGTGGTATTGGGAAGGCGTGCAGAAATTGGGTTGCGCAATGTGCAGTGTGCTTGGCATATAACAAAGGGAAAGGAGTGCGCACGCCAGCAGGGCACAGTTTACTACCCAACGCACCGCTTGAAACAGTGTACATGGATTTCATACAATTACCATCTGTAGGCAAGTACCAGTATTGTCTGGTCCTGAAATGTGGGTTCTCGGGGTGGACTGAGGCCTATCCATTACGGGATAATACTGCTAAAAGTGTGGCGAAATGTCTCTTGAAGAATTGGGTGCTGCTTTACACCGTGCCCCGAAGTCTCTATTCGGACAATGGTCCGCATTTCACAGGGGAGGTGGTAAAGCACGTGTGCACTGCATTGGGGATTGATCAGCGATTCCATACTGTTTACCACCCTCAGTCCGCAGGTCTCGTTGAAAATGTCAACGGAGATCTCAAGTCGAAATTGGCAAAGGCATGTGAAACAACAGGTCTCAAGTGGCCAGACGCATTACCATTGGCATTATTGAGTATTAGGACCACACCTAAGAGTTCTCATAAGCTTAGCCCATTTGAAATTCTTATGGGTAGGCCGCCTAGTGTGTGGACCGTGCCTAATTGTAAGAACATTGCAGAGTTTGTGGAGCCTATGTTAGTTGACTACTGTGTTGATTTGACTAACAGATTGCGTTCTATTCATCAGCAGGTGAAGCACACTGCTCCCGAACCCCTTGGTGGGAAAGGCCATGACCTCCAACCTGGTGACCAGGTTTATACTAAAGTGTATGATCGGAGACATGGTTTGCAACCCAGGTGGAGAGGTCCCAGTCAAGTGCTGCTAACTACGCCAAGGGCTGTAAAGGTTGAAGGACGTGCTAACTGTATACACGGCAACCACGTGAGAAAAGTCACCACTGTGAGACCTTTGGATCCGGTGACCCAACCCCATTTGCTACAAGGGACTACTGATCGTTTTGTGCCTCCATACAACCTGAGAACATTGAGCCCAGTCGATTATAAGGAATAAAGAGGTATGAACTTGTGATAGAGACTCCTTGTATGGGCAGTAGCAACGGACTTGTTGCAGGACTATTGCCAGAAAGAGCTGTCACACGTCATACTGAAGCCAGCGAGCTGAGGGAGCTCGAAGGGGCTTGACACGGTCCCCTCAAGGGATGAAAACCAGCCACAACGAGACGCGCCAGGAACCAGGGTCCAGGGTCCAGGGTTTGCATGCGCCCTAAGCCTTACGGCTCGAAAGACACTGCATGCTTGGGGATCCCAGCTGTCTGTGGGGTCCAGCCACAAGGTTGCTAGGCGCTAGGATTGAAACTGGGCAAGCTACAGAACTGCGCTGGATACGATTACCAGCCAGGTGGCAAACTGTGAGTATGGTCGAAGAAATCGAATTAATTGAGCTCAATTCTGATGAGAAACCGCAAGTGACACCTGCAGTGGATAGATATGGTTGTACCCCGAAGGAGAAGGTAGCAGTGTCCAGTGTGTGCTTGATAGCACTGATAGTGTTGATAGGGGTATTGTGGTATATAGAGCATGCATCTGTTGTCCCATTCCGATCATTGTTGCCGGTACCAGAACCAACACTTCCAATGAGTAGAAATAGATCTGTTAGATCTCATGATGTAGCAAGGTGGCCTAGTGATAATGATAAGCGATTTAGTTTGCACCAAACAGGGAACCTGTGGACATATTTGGCAACTAAGGTCCTGAATACGAGTAGCTTTTGTTTATCAGACATGACTAGCACCACTGACTTGATTAGCACATGTTTGGTGGCTATTCCGACACCTGCAATAGTTCTACATGCTATTTTTGTATCCCTGACCAATGACACGAAGGCACATGTTCACGATGTAAGTCAGCACTTGCTTCTCTATGAATATTGTAGGTTTTGCCCTGAAGTCGATTGGTTGTGGGACAATATGACGTACATTCAGACATTCAATGTGACGGAAGGGGATGTCTGCTATGAAATGACATGTGATAGCAAACGAATTGGTAAATGTCAGCAATTGCTCCTGCATTCTGAGACACCCCGTGGGGATGCGAAAACATTATGTGATAGGACAGATAAGACATGCAAGAATGTTGGGAATTCCTTGGTTTGTAATTCTACTGTAGTAGTCCCGAGTCATATCAGACATGTGAAGTTGCCCTTAGGATGGTTGTTTTCCTGTGGAAACATTTCTTACACGTACATCCCCGCGAATATTACGGGAGGGTTGTGTGCTCTGAGTAGATTAGGGCTCCGAATGTTACCATTGATGCCTGCTCAAAGAAGAATTAAGCGTGAGCTTCTACCCTTGCACATAATGGATGAGTCATGTGATCCAGTGGTGCCATTATTGCCGAATGCGGCCGTAATTAGTTTAGCTGCCTCCCTTGTAGGAATACCTGGATTGGCTGCTGGAACGTATAAGTCGATGAAGAAGCTTGCGTGTTTAGTGGTGAAGGGCTTAAATCAGACTTCTCAAGCTATTGCTGAGTTATTGCTGGATGGAGAGGCTACAAGAAAGGCGGCATTGCAAAACCGAGCGGCTATAGATTATTTGTTGTTGAAACACAATCACGGTTGTGAACAATTTCAGGAAATGTGCTGTTTCAACTTAAGTGACCACTCCACATCCATAGAAAAGCATATTAAGAACCTTAGAGACTTGGCTGCAGATGTCAAAGAGGGCTGGGATCCTAATAGCATGTGGAGTTGGTTAATAGATCTTCTGAAGGAATGGGGATGGAAGTTGTTTGTTCCCATAGTTGGGGTGGTAGCAGTCGTGGTGGGGTTATGTTGTTGTATCCAGTGTATGCCACTCTGTACTGAGCTATCCACTGCATGTGCATCACGAGCAATGAAAAAGCAGGATCAAAACAATGCAAAAATAATGCTGCAACAAGCAGAGAGTGATTTGCGCAAATTGAATGATTATGGAGAAACCACAGATCGATTTGATCCAGAGATACCTGTTCATATTGTATACACTATCAATTTAAACACTGGTTTCGCTGTCGCAAGGGGTCGACTGTAAATGCGTAGAATATAACTGGTAGAAATTAGTAGAATGTAACCCTGTAGAATAGAGTTTTGCAGAAGCCAGAGTGCCGCCATTTTGATTCAATTGTATACACTGTGCACAGTAGACAAGTTAGGTGCGCCAGCGAAACACAGTGGTGGGTGCCTTTAACGCTGACTTTGCTAATTGCTAAACGTGTGTTTCTTTGGGCCTCGGTGTCCTTGTATTTCTTATGTTATCAGCTTCTCAGCCTACTATGAATGTGCCTCTGTGAAACTAACATGCAGCTGTGAGGGGGAGGAGGGATGAGACCAGAGTTTCGATGTCTGGGATCCAGGCAAAGGAAAGTTACAGAATGCTCGTTAATGGCCTTGAGAATGATATAACAACGGGCATCTGCTGCTTCTCACCAGAACACGCTCTGCCCCTGGTTTGGTCAGGTGTTTTGTGGCCTGTTCCGCTCTCTGAGAGAAATTATTTTACTTTCTGTAATTTGCTGAATAAACCATTTGAATTATCTTGAACCCGGAGTCTCTTGAAGCCTCATTGCAAATAAATTTAGCACTTGCAGTTTGGCGCCCAACGTGGGGCACCCCCCCATCTAGGGGCAGCCCATCGGATAACGAGCTCCCCTGACGGAGGACCGACGGGGGCGATGGTAACAGGGCCCTGTTGAAAATCGCACCTTCCGTTGTGCAGAAGCGCTACCCCCGTCCTGTGGAGGTCCTCGGAAGGGTGGAGCAGAGGCTGCCCGGGGGCGGTGCACGGACTCCGCGAGGCATGACTCCGGGTTGGTGAGTATATTATGTTGTTGTTCCATTATTGATTTGATTGAGTAATGCCGACATTGGTGGCATGAAATATTGTTGGGTCCGTTTTGAAAGAACTACGAATAAATATGCAATATATTGTCCCGCAAGGGATGGTGGATATTGTTGTGCAGCCTGTTTTGAAAGGGCCGTTTAGTTCTGATGAGGGACTGTGAAAATCTTTTAGGAGCCTGTTTTGAAAGGGCTCTGAGCCACATGTTGGGAAACTGCATGTGGTCTGGTTCCGAAGGGGACTGTGAATATGTGTAGTCTGAATTATAAGACATTTTGAATTTGAATTTGAATTTGAAAGGTGCACGAAAGTGCACCGCTTTGAAAGCGCTACCGTTGAATTGCACCCCGGCGGGGACGCCCTCCGGGGAATAGATAGTTGAATGAGTTTTGTGGAATAGTGAATTGAGAGTGTGTGTGCGCGTAAGTTGGTAGATGTGACGTTGTAAAAGCGTAACGAAATGGGGAATGCGTGTAAAAGATCTGGGAAGAATGAGAAGGCGGAAAAGGTGCCTGCGGAGGGGACTCGCTGCTATGATATGTTAGTTGCTTACGGGATCGGGGCTACCCTTTTCCAAGATATCTGGGTAAAATACATGCAGAATGAAGCGCAGCACAAATGGCCTCGTGGAGGGTCTTTTGATTTGGGAATAATACAACATTTGGAATTGACTCTAATGAAAAAGAAGGTGAGGCCAGCTTAGCATGATGCAGTACGAATGTGGAGA
>JASCRB010370245.1:26397-46756 GCA_030264475.1 Desmognathus conanti | reverse complement strand
TCGACTTTTTAAATAAACGTGCCAACAAAACACTTTGGTTGATGTGTCCGTTTAATAAGTATGCTTGCTTCAACCCAACATACGATTTTAACGAACTGATACAACACTTACAAGCGGATAATAGCGGCCTCGACAGCAGTCGACTTTTTAAATAAACGTGCCAACAAAACACTTTGGGGCTGCTTCAAACCAACATATTATTACGATTTTAACGAACTGATACAACACTTACAAGCGGATAATAGCGGCCTCGACAGCAGTCGACTTTTTAAATAAACGTGCCAACAAAACACTTGCTTTCAGCACAAACATTCTCTTCTGTGAAACATGAAAGCGAGCTGCTTCAAATCCTGAACGCATTGGTGTGCGTACACGTAGCCCACTTCGCTGGTGTCGCTGTAGTATTTAAAATCTAGTTCGCAGTTTACACACAGAGGCCTTTTTACACGGTCTTTCGCTATATTCGCTACCCACGTCGCTTCGTAATCAGCGACGGCCAACTGCTCTGTGCCGCTAGGCTCTTGGAATTTATATAAACAGTGACACCTATAATGAAGTATAGATCTGAAGCAGCTCAGACCGTGCGTTTTGGACGTAATAATGCCAGAATCGTCGCCTAATATCAAAAACAACAAATGCCTCAAGTGAGGTCTGTTTACTATTATGTACCAAAGGTTGTGAAAATGACAAAGCACTTCTGTTTGACTCATTGAAGAAAATATGTCTATAACTAAGTTGCTGTTACATGTATATGCGACGACAGAAATAAACGTTGCTATGTCAAACAATAACTGAGGTGATTTTTTTTCTAAAATATAATTGCAGATACAGTGCATGAAGCCAGAATCCATGTTGGGTTCCATAAGTAGCGTGGCAAAGCCGTTCACCATCGCGTGTTCTGGATGCTGCCCCATATACGTAAACACGTCAGTGGAGCCGTCGTACGCATACGCTGGTATTTCGCAGATGAAAAAGTCATTTTCTGGTATACACTTCGCCGCCATTAGCTTTTTCATTGCAAATTTGCTATCGGTTTGAAACAAGGGCTCCGTGACCATTAAAGTAGAACTCGGCAACTCGTAATCGTAGACAAGATCGTTTCCGTTGACAAAATATTTTCTCAATATCGATCTCGCGTTTATTGGCTGCAAGTCTTTTTTTCTACACATGGCGTCGATGAACGTAGAGATGTTCATGAATGTTCCCCGTTTTCCGCTGCCCGCGTGAAATGTTTCGGTACCGTCCCAAAAAGACACGCGCTCCTTCCGGCCAACAGGCAGCATCGTAATATTCCAAATAGGATTCATCTCCAAGTAGACCGTTCTTTTTTTCAAACACAACTTGAGCAGAGTGGAATAGACGGCGTTTCCTCTATAGTAATGGAAAAAACAAGACAGGTCGTCTCGCGATAGCCAACACTGACCAGTCCGTATGTAGTCGTGGGTGATTAAAGTTTCTGCTAAGTTTTCGCGGGTCAGCCTATCGTCGCTCAAGTAAGCTTTGTTGCATACTATGTGATGAAGTGCTCCGAGGGGCTCCATCGCTAAAAAATGAAAGCGCGCAAATTGTTCCGCTTATATTTGAAGCCTTCGGCACTTGTTCCGATGAAACCAGTAGCATATATTGTTCAGGTCTTCTGCAAATTTCTCCCTCCAAATGTACTCTCCGGGTTGAGTCCGTTCCAAGTACTTAAAGTCCAGCTCGCAGTTTTTACACCCCTCGATCGGCGTCAGTTTGCCCAAGTCGGCAATAGGCCGATCGTCGCCTTTGACGTCTACTCCGTGTATCGACAGTGTATGTTCGCCGACCGTATACGGGATGGGAGTCGTACATTCGCACAGATATCTGTTATACAGTAAGTGAGTAACGCAGGGCGATTCGAATACGATGTGTTCGAGAAACAGACGCAAATGCGGAACCGAGATTATATACGGCAGCATAGAAGTAAATTTGTTCTTGAAATCCTCTTTGACGTAGCGTATATTTTGATCTGACTCTGGCGCGAAATTAACATGGGTTTGAGTTATCGCGTATACGAAAACAGACATATTATCCACCATAGTCTCTGACATGTTATCGATTAAGTCAACAAGCTGCAGTATGTACGCGGTGGCGCGTTCAAATGGAAAGGTTAAAAAGTTCCCCATCCCGTTTGCAATTATGTGAGTGGGGTTTGCGCCGACGTATCTGTATACGCGAGCGTCGGTCAAATTCCAAGCAGGATACCCGTTGTTAAATATTAACTCAGTACCGCTTTTTACAAACTCGTTGAGTATCAAATGCCTGGCGAAATAAGGGCAAGTCTGTACGATCGGCTCGGTGGAAAACGTAGACAAAAGTTCATACGTACGATGGCAATGAACAACAGAGGGGTCGGTGTCGAAATACGCTCTTAAAACTGCACGCGAGTCGATGGGTTTTAACCGTTTTTTGTCGCATAAAAGTTTTATCACCTGTCCTATGTCTACCTTGGGGTAAAATTCATCCAAGTGTTCTGCCCCGGTCAAATCGTAATAATGCGTCAAAGAAGACGTTCTGTGTACGTGTCGTTTATCCCAATAGATGGTGGTGGGAATGGAAAAAAAACCATCGTCGCCTTTGGTAAGAGGGGTCGTATAGATACGCTCGTTAGAGAAGTAGTTGAAACGCCACTCGTGTTTGGTACGCGTGAGCCAGCATTCTTTGTCCTTGATGTATTCTTTTATTATCAACTGCTGGGCCAAATCCGGCTTTGTGGCTCCTTCCACGCACAGGTACGCACTGTTGCTCACGGAAAATTCGTCTACGCCGTTGTCTGCCATGTTGGTGTTCATATCGTTTCGTAACAGTAAATGTCGTGAAACGGGAGCTGGCCCGGCGTTAGCACTATGCTGATGGCGCTACCGATAGGCGTCTGGCCCCGTTTGATGCTAGAGTGCATACAATGCCTGCAATGCGGAATCACAGAGACAACTGAGCAGTCTACGCTGACGTGCGCGCTTTTACACCCGCCGTCGCAAACATGCAGCGGCAACTGGATACCGTGTATGGCGCGTACGGAGTCCGAAAACACGTTCTTAAACGTCATGCGCAAACTAGGCACGGACATGGAAGGGGATTTGTTACCTACTAGCCGCTCCTTGTCGTACAAACGGGTCTCTGCGAAATCTATATACATTGGAATTTCAACGACGGCCGTCGCGTCGGGTACAGGGCCGTGCATCGTCATCGCAAAACACCTGCCCCACAACACGTTGTGATCGTTGCTGTGCAGCATGTTGAGTCCAAAATAGCGCTTGTCTCGTATCACCGAACACCACGTACAAGACATCATGTCGCACAACACCGCCATGGCGATTACGTCGCGGATTTCGTGATTGGCTAAAATAAAAGGCCAGTTGGTTTTCAATATAGTGGCACCCGTCCAAGTCGACTGGTATCTGAAAACTCCGTAGCTTTTGAAATGATGACATATATCGCGTACTTTTCTGTCGCACTCCACGTTGTTCGACAACACTTCTACAAAATCCAACAACAGGGACGTCTGAGACTGACTGGGTTTAGGATAGACAAAATGTTCGAGTCCCATGTGTTGTATGTACCGCCAGGAAGGTCCGGTATACTGCCAGTCGTCGTTGAGTAGGGTCCAACTGGGTATTAGGCTACTTATGCGTCCGTCCACATATCTGTCCTGTATTAAATACACCGAACTGTTCCGTAGAGGTATTCGCGCCGCTTGGTTTTCGTAATGCAATTCCGTGTTCACGTCATCCGGCTGTTTCGTGTGCAAAATACCCATGCGGTGCCCGAAGTCGTTGTAAAAATACATAGACGGCATGGGGAGCGGCGGAGACGGGACGTCTGACGTGTGGTCAGAGTGTTTGCCGATCAAATGTCTGGTAATAATTTGCGCATGGTGCGCGGGTTTGTAATTAGGAAACATGCGAAGCAAACGTTGGACTACGCAAGTGGGTAAACATTCGATGACCTGCGTAGACACCGTACACTTGACGTTTCCGTTCTGCGCGCTCTTTAAGTGAATGTTACCGGGCATTATGATAAACTTCCATCCATTTATGTGTCCTTCCTCGAAAGCACGGCCGGCCGTCACGATGTATAACAGATTTGTGCGCATTACCGCTGACAGGTCGGCTATAGGCAAAACATCGTGGTCGCCCAGGTAGCAATTAAGCGACATGAGATACAGATAGGGAGGCGTTACGATTTTTTTGACGACGGAGACGAGGTCGGCGCTGTGCACCATCGCGGCCTTTAACATATCTTGTTCGAACGTACAGTGGTGCAGGAGTCTGTTGTACTGGATGGTTTGTACGCGGGCGTCGTCTTGTTGGTCTGCGCTGCTATCTATAAACCGAGGCATATACATTTTTGAGTCCGTAACTCGGGCATAGAAGACGTGTGATGTGGAAGCGGAGAGGCACCTGTCGCATTTATATCACTCAGGTCCATCACCGTAAACGCGGGGCTTGTGCGTACGTCGTCAATAGTTATCACCGGGATTTCAAAAGACTCGTATGTCAGAGCTCGTTTGCTGAAACAGTCTGGGTGGCGTTGTCTTTTTTTATTAATGTCCACGTATGTGTTATATCTGGGGTAACTGTATATTTTCGGAACGGGCAACGACTGTATGTTATCCGTTTCTCGGTTTCGTCTAAACCAAGTCTGTACTCTGTTATACAGAGCCGCGACGCAGTCCGCGCAACCCTGCATATTTTCCGTGCGCTTATCGCACATAAGAAGCAGCACGCGAAGCAGATCAGGCCGGGTGGGTTAAAGAATGGGTATACTAAACACGCACGTTTGCATATATAGTACAGGTAGCAACAAAAATGGCGGGCAAAACAACAATTTACAAACTCGCAGACAAAAGAAAACCCGTAATAAAGTTCGGAGTTTACTTGTTTATAATATTTGCAGTTATAGGCGCTGCAGTGGGTGGCGTCGTGATCGGTTATTTTATAAGAGCCCAAGAAGGACAATTATTGGCCACATGTCAAGCTCTGCTGAAAGCGAACGATCGTCCCTAACAGAAGGGAGCAACCATCACCCGAATTAAGCATTCCGCTACTTCAACATGACCGCGGCAGAAGTTACATGCGCGGTTCTGGTAACCGACGAGAACCCTCTTCTAAAGAAAACATTGCTAGTTTGGTTAAGCAAAAACAGCGAGAAACAGGAGACAGGCATAAACATAACAAATCTAGTACTACGTCTGGATGCAATACCTTACCATATCAAAGCGCAAGTAGCAGAAAATGCGATGAACTTAAAAACGGTAGACAACGCAAGATTGCATACGTACCTGACAGACGTGACATTTTTTTTAACAACGTATCCGTCAATGGGCTACGTTTTCGTTTTTCTCTTATTTATGCGAGAAGCAGTTAAAGAAGCAGATGAAGACAGGATTGTAACGGTAGCCAACTTCACAAAAGACAAGATACAAACAGTTTTCGCAGACACTCTGCGCAACTTACCTGTTGCGTACTTAAACGTACTTAAGAGAAACGTTAAAAAAATGTTTACTTGGGCACAACGTTGAATGGACAGTACAGTAGCCAAGGAAAAGCGAGGAAAATATGTAAAAAAACGTATCTTTATTTACATGTAATAAATCCTTATTTAAACAATGAAAAGCCTCAGCAATTTTGTTAGCTACAAGTCTCTGTCTCTGGGCCGGGACCTGCTGCGGTCTGAGCGGGTAGTGGAGCTGGATTTTGCACTGGGTCTGCTACGTTCAAAATCCGTGTAATTTGAATGTTCATCGTGTCTCTGTCTGCGCCCCCATTCAGGTTGAAAGTTAGGATTACGAGAGTAAGAATAATTTCTTTCTGCCTGTCTGCTTTGGAAAAAAGCTTGGATTTGTCTTTCATCGTACTGTTGGGGGGGTAACTGTCTTTCGGGTTGAAAGGGTTGCTGTCTTTCTCTTTCGTGATACGGCTGTTTTTCGTACTGAGGCCGACTTTTGTGTCCCTGCGTTGTGTGCTTATCTTTGGAAGGAAAGTGCGCGTGCTGGGCGGGTTGTTGATAGGGTTGTGCGGGTTGCTGTTGTTGTAGACATCCGTAATTATCAGCGGGGTTTACAACAAAAGCAAGCTGGGGGTTGGTAGGAAGCTTGGGAATTTGTTGCGTAGGAGCAGGCTTTACCATCTCTTCAAAGCCTTTTGTGTGTATTAACGGACGTTTGGTGTGCGATGGCCTTTTTTGAACAGCCGGTGGTATACCACAGTCTTCTACCTCCCCGTCGTCTATGGCTTGCGTTACATACTTGTTGCGTCTAGGGGCAGGTTCGGGCAACGATACAGACAGCGGGGGCAAATGGTGTCGCGACCTTGCTGCGTATGTTTCTCTCATGCGCACGAAGTTGGCGTTTTGACACGCATCGTGTATATCTTGAATACTGTCAAAACACCATCTGTGGCTGGCGGAATATCCGTCCACCCTCCACGCCGCGAGAGCAGGAGAGTAAGTCACTCTGAACACCGTCAAAGGACTGGTTCGTGTGGCGGTGGCGGGGAACAGAGTCCTTACAACCAGACTAAATTTAGCTTGTTTAGCCTGAAAAATGTCATCGCGCCGATCAAGCAACTGACGCGACCCGTGGCCGTAAGACGGGACGATCGTGTCAGAAACGTGATCGACCATTTGTATGTGTAACGGATTAATGAATGTTTCCTGATACACCAACGCGTAAACTATCCTCGACCTACCTCGTAGAGATTCGTCAAAAATGTAATGCGCCCCAAAGGTGGAATTTCTGGTGTCGCTGGGGTTGCCGTTCCCCATCTCTGTTATGCTGTACCTGTCTTCTGCGCTTTGACTTCTCATCTGCGCTAATGTTAACGGCACCAGCGGCGTGTCTGTGTACAAAGAATTATAATACCTGGCACAAAAATAGTGACAGTTGTACGTCTTAAAAACTTTCCTGAAATTTATTGTACAGTAACCACAGGCACTGTTCATGGTGTCAGCCGTCTTGTACAATATAGTACCCAGTTCGTTTTTCTCTAACTGGTCAATGTATTCTGAATTGTGAATGATAATAAAAGCCGCATAGACCTCGGCACACTGTAACCTGACGTTCTTGGAATGCGGGGTTTTTGCTATATACTCCCTTATATAACAATCGTCGAGTTTGGGAACGTTACACCTGGCATATTTATACTGTTCGTGGTCAGTAGGTAACGGCTTGTCATCAGATATAGTGTTTCTAGGCCTGTGTGCTTTTTGGAATTTTAGGCTGTCCCTAAACCGCTTGGTGCGCTTGTCTATTTTATTCGATCTACACCGCATGGGGGATGCTTGTCTGTCCTCAACCGAAGAATCGTCAGCGTATAAACTGACGGCGTCGTCCATTATGTCTGCGACATTGGTTGTGGAGGTTTGCGTGGGTTGGACGGGTGTAAAGCTTAAAGCGGGCTCTACCTGTACCTGGCTAAACTGTTGTCCGGCGTCAAAACAAAAACTGGCGTCGCTGTGCTGAAAAGAAACTCCTAGCGGCTGCTGCACGTTATAAGCAGAAACGTCTGTGTTTGGTATGATACTTTTCATCAAATTGTCGAACATGGCGGCGTCAAACTCAGGCGTTTCTTGCTGTACGTACTGCACGGCCGCGTCGTAAGTTTGCTGCGCGTGCTGTAAGGTCTGCACGGGCTGCACAGTAAAAAAAACATCTAGGTTTTGGGGGTTTGAAGTTAGAGTAGAGTCAAAATTGATTTGTTCAGGTTGGTAGGTGGAGTGTGCTGTTGCGGGGGGGGGGGCGCGACAGGGAGAAACGAAAGTCTGCGATTGCAAGGGCGCTTTCGTAGGAGTGGGCGGAGGCGACTGCAAACAATCTTGTTTTTGAGGAAGCGCGCACGAAGCGTAATTTTGAGGGGGGGTGTTTTTTTTTGTGGTGTCAAACAAACACTCGTAGGGTTCGTAGCTGTTGGTGGTGAGGGTAGTGGCGTTGGGGGTGTGGGGAGTGATTTGACATAGAGGTGTTAACGGACTGGGGATCGGCGTAACAATATGCTCCTCTAGGGATTCTGTGTTTTCTGGCGGCAGACAGGCGTCTACACAGGGCATGGAAATATGCATTAGCGCGTCTTCGTCTCCGTATTGCTCATCGAGTAAGGGGGTTCTGCTGGGGGAGTATTTTATGTGAGAAAACCTTGAGTTTGGCGGATGGTACGGTCTAGGTTTTTTTGGACTAGGTATTTCCGTGGCGGGGAGAAGGGTAGTTTTACGAGCGACCGAAACAGGAGGTTTCATTTTTTCACAGTTGTCGGGGTTTTCTATGTGTTTTTGGGCGGCCTGTACATTTTCAAGGGGTTGTGTGTGGGTTTCGCTGTCTGGTATGTGCTCTACAACAGGGTGGCTTTCTGCGGTGGGAATTGGCGAAATCACAGGCGGCAGAGGTAACATTTCACATACAATATTTTGAATGTCTGTAATAGGTGGCATTTCAAAACCTGATCTTTCTTGGCAATCAACAACACTCTTTCGGCTTTTACTTTTATGCTTGGTTTCACATACATACCCAATGTGTGGCAAATATGCAGACATATGACAAAGATAAGGTTTGTTAAGCGACTGAATTGGGTCGTCTATAGCAAGATCGTCGTCGACTTTACGCATGCCGTTCAAGTCGTCTTGAACGGGTGGATACTTGACATAGATCGGGCTCAGTTGTGGAACATAATTACCAAGTTTACACAAAACCAATGTAGCTCTTTCAACCCTATCTTCGAAGTAACTTTCAACACCCTCTTCAAAGTAATCTTGGTTTCGCCGCACAGAGACGGCAGCTCGGTGTTGGTCTGCAAACACTTCCCATTGTCTTCGACACTGCGTTGGAGACATTCCGATTATAGGCAAGTTTGTAATTGGATTGTCTTTAAAGTTTATTTTCATATATTTCGGCAACAACTGGTTGATTGGATTTTTGAAGAAAAGCGCTTCCTTGTCTGGCACACTTTCATTTTTAACGTGAACTAAAAGAAACAAACGGACAAACTGTTTACTTCTAAAGAACCAGTCACAAAAGTTACACAAGCACACGCGCAATTAGTTCAATAAAAAAGGAAGGTAACAAAAAACTTACCAAGTTTCGGTGCGACGGACTTCTGGAGCTGTTTGATGTCCATCGGCAGTTTGTAGACCTTGTCGCAGGTGCTAAAAATGACTGTTTCATATTGTGCTGCGTCGGGGCTGGCCCAGTCGGTTTCGACTACCTTGTTTGTAGCAAAGTCCTGTATCATGGCATAGGCGTCCGCTATCCACGATTTAGGCGGATGCCCTTGGATGTGTCCTTCGTATTTCAATACGTCGCAGCCTATGCCCATCAAAGACCACCAGTAATAATATTTGCCCTCTTCGATGGTTTGTTGGACGTGCCAAGTAGGTACGTCGACGTTGAAAGAAGCCGTGTACGGGACATGAACGTTGCTTTTGTGAAAAGGCAAAGAATTGTAGCTGCATCTGGACGGTATGTAGTTCTCCCAATGTTGTATCAGCATGGTTTGTAGTTGCCATTCCTGTGGCGGTAGCAGTAGACAGTCCAATAGAGTTTTGCGGGCCGTGGGCGGTGTCCATTTTTTTACTTGTTCCTTTTGTAAAAGATGAAAGAGGTTACCAGACGGTATTTGAAAATATTCAAGGGCACGTATAGATGTTTTGCAAACAGGGCATTCAAAAGTCTCGCAGGCGTTTTCCTCGCAGTGAGGTTGATACGCGTTGTCGCAGTTCAGTCTGACGTCTATGAAGGATTTTATTTGGTTCTCTGCGTTTTCTTCGACTATGATTTTAAAACAGGCCCTTATTCTGGATCCGCGTATCCAATGATTGCACCCTTTGTTTGGCGGAGCGCAAAACACGGGATCCAGAGTGGTTGCAACCACGCCAGTAAAATCACATTTTTTTCTAGAAACCTGACAGGTTTGCTCTTCTTTAAAAATAGTCGTGTCCATGCACGCCTCTACTGTGAACGACACGTGCTCGACGTAGCTCTCGTGTAGTTTTTGCAATTGTGCTCTGCAGTCTAAAATCTGTTCGTTTGACACCGCGTTGAGTAGAGCAGGGACGGTGGTGTAGGCAACCGCAGGTTTGCAGTTTATGATAAAAAGATTTTCTTTGTTACGTAGTACTCTGTGGCGTCTCACAAACACCCCGGCGACAGAAAACACGCTCAAAGCAGTGGTGGGCGTGGTTTGAGCAGCTGTGGACCATGAGGTTAAAAAAAAACACTGATTGGGGGGTTTGAGAGAATTTAAAAAAACCAAAACACCGCTGGGACACTGTGCTTCGTCTAACAAGTATCCTTTCAAGCTGTATATTTCTTGTATGTCTTTGCGAGTAAACTTCATGGTGTGCTGCTCGACGTTAAAACAGGTTGGAAAACACACCTTACATTTGTCAAAACAATACGGCTTACAGACTTTGTTGTTTTTGCATTCATCTAACAAAGCAATCTTCGTTTTAAGTGACCGGTGGGTAGCGGTGTATGGCGTAGACAGGTTTATCGCCTTTACTAGAGCATAATCGATGTAACCGGGAAACGCCTCCGTGTGGGCGAATATTTTGGAAGGAAAAAGTATGCATTTCTTACAGCACTTCTCTTTGGGGTTAAAGCACAAATAGGTATTTAAAATAGCTTTTTTTGTCACGCAGAGCTCACAGGGAGGGGCGATGAATGTTTTTGGTGGGGAACACGGAATGGACAGCGTGAGGTTATACGCGCAACTAAACCTCAACAAGTCTTTTTGGATGTTGGTGAGGTACGTTTTGTCTCTGTAGTTCTTGCAAGTGTGACAGAATTGCGTCTGTATGGTATGGTTGCAGTTGGAGAAAAAGAAAAATGTTTCGCACGAAAAGCAAATGTCCAAATCTGGGTTCTGGTTTGAGAGTGGGTGATCAAAAGAGAGTTTTTTTTTTTTCTTAAACACAGTCCCGTCTTCAGAATCTCTAGAACATTCGGCTTGTTTTTCCTGCACAGGCCCCAACATGTAACAATTATCGTCTAAGTTACAGTCTGTTTGCGGGGAATCGGGCAGTTCGACCTCGTCTAACAACATGCCGTCTTTTGTAGACGCGTCTGAGCGTGCAGACGGAGACTTTTCAGCTGAGCGTGCAGACGGAGACTTTTCGTTGGTTGAAGGCGAAGAGGGAGAATAGGAAGGCGAAAACATTTCAGTCCACTCCATTTTTTCTACGCAGTGGTATATGTTCTTCATCGGCGCCGTGAAAGACGGCAATTTGCTCAAGTTTAAAGGCGTCAGGAGATCCAGGTGAGTTAGTTGTTGTGTACATTGTTGGACGGTTTCGTCCAAATGTTCCAGTAAAATATTCGTGGCATCTTCGGTTTCTTGATGGGGATCAATAGCGACGGGGACACTTTGAATGAGAGCGTCCCGCTCTGTTTTATATTGTAGCACGTTTTTTTTCTTAGCCTCCAATTTTTTCTTAACCTTTTCGTCTTTTTCTTTGTCTGTTAGGCGAGGTCTTCCTCTTTTTTTTTTTTCTGGTTTTTGCAACTCCTCTTTGTGCAAGCGAGCCTCTTTCAAAACATGTTCAATGTATTGTTCGTTGTCTGTGGAGGAACAGGGGTCTGGCGCAGCTTTCTCTTCCATTGCACCAATAAGGTGCAAAAATTAAAAATGTCTTATATATGGCACAGGCATCTGTATTTTGCAAACCAGGATGTCAACTTTTGAATTGTGTACATGTGGTAAGCTACTGCAGGAAACACAGGAGGTTGCAGAAGATGTGGGTAGGTGACAGAATCTCTCTTTGCTCAAAGACAGAGTGCTTGAGAACATATATATAAGAAAGGTGTCCGGCCAGTCCCGTGTGGCACACACGTATCCCAATTTACTGAACTGCAAAGAAAGATTAAAAATAAAAGCCTTGTTGTCAAACCGAGTCAGCACACCTATTATGTAGCAGGTGTTATTCCAAACAACATGCTAGAAAAACAACACTCTCTCAAAGCACCAAAGAAACAAAAAACCTCTAGTGGTGTATTATATACAAGCTTTTTATGCCTTTCTTTAGATGTACAGTAAACGTATGTACTGTTTATTAGAAGTCACACGGACCTACCAATGGAAATAAGTGTGAAAAAAAAGCGTCTCTTGCAGTGAAAACACTATACGTATGTGCTGGACACAGCTGCCAGAGGAATACAATAATTGCTTGTAATTGCTGAAACCAATGGAGAAAACTGTCTAGAGTGTATTTTTAATTATATATTTCTGCAGGGTTGCAATCACACCTGAGAGGCAGCTTACCAGAAACGCACCTTGTCAAATAAATTAAGAAGGCAAAACTGTCTCCAATGTGTTTTTAATTATATATCTCTGCAGGGTTGTCGAGCACACAGAGGCAGTCTACCAGAAATATAACCGTGTTGCAAATTAAATAAAAAGAAAAACAGAACTGTCTGCTCTGCCGTATAGAAGGAAAAACATTATGTAATGCAATAGCTTTAGCAAAGAACGTCAGCATTGACAACTAAAAACAGGCACACAGAGACTGTCTGTCTCTCCTGCACTATACAAGTATACAAAATAAATTCGTTAATAACACCTTTAGTTTAAATGCAACCTATTTAGAGAATAAAAAGGACTCACCGGTTGTCAGGTTGGTAGCACAAAAAAAATATCTCTTTGCCCTGTCTGCATTTATACTCTTTTGTAGCTTTGTGTAAATGTTAGATTTAAAAAAAACTGTGCCAGGTACGGGTTATATAAATTAAATGTCAGCTTCATTTTGCACAAGGAGGACAGTATGCACAGTCAATAACAATGAGTTCTCATATTGTGGATGTGCGCCAGAATGTTTGTAATGCTAACTTTACGAAGGTAAGAACAGGAGACTGCCATCACAAAAACAAGCAGTGCAAAACACACAAGTATTACACCAACCATATATATATTTTGTAGAATTGCATCTACATCACATTTAAAATTAACCTCTTGTACGCTGGTTTTACCGCGTGTATTTACTACGGTTAAGGTATACAGCCCTACATCGTTACATGTTACGTTTTTTAGTCCGATCTGCGTGTTGTTGAGAAACAGTTTACTTTTTAAATAAACATCTGCGTTGTAAAACAGGAAAGAGCGATGTCTCTTCCGCAGTCCGATGAATCGTTGATTGTTGTAATTGTCCGTAGTGAATAGTATCCGGTCGATATCGTCTATCCGTTCGGGTAACGGTATTGTAAACAGACGTCCTTGGTTATACCGTGACAGTGGTACAGCACCGGGTTGTTTGTAAAAGGTAGCGTGGTCGCCAACGCGTACGCGCATGCGCTCAGCAACGACCCACCCATATGTATAATCCGCAGCATACATATAGTATAACCCCGAGTCCTTACTCGTTGCGTCGACGATGGAAACGCACGTATTCGATATAGCAATCCTATTTTTTAAGTGTTTGTTAACGTTTGCGTACTTAAACGTATCGTTTCTTTTGTCGGCAAAAAACCCGTAGCCGCCCCATGTCGAAGACGCCGATTTTTCTGTTTTTTCATTCGACGCTTTCATCAACAATATCTCTTTGACGAAGGAATTGACAAAAAAACGTATGCTTTCGCCTTCTTTGAAACGAAACACATCGCCAGTTACCACTCTGCAAAACACAACCAGTACGATCAGCAGGCCCTGCATACTGTAACTCCTATAGCGGTGTTGCTGTGGCAGGCGTTTAACAGAAAATAAAGTAAATAAAAACCCAACAGCCTATTTTCATTTTTAAAAAACGGTTTATTTCGCCCGGTGGGCAATTTTTTAATAGCAAACATGAAAAACGAATACAAGTACGATGTGCAGAGATGTGTGCGCAACCATTGAAGCGGCAAAAGAACTGGCGTGAGATGCGACGGTTGAACAGGGGTTGTTTTGTTCAGAACAGTCAAGCCGCGGCCCCCCGTTGACTCTGACCGCAATGCTCTCGCTGGTAGTATAATTGAAAGAATCCAAAACAGGCCAGTGATACAAGTACGTTTTGTTTATAAAACTATTTACGTCGTCCAAACACAGCACACGGTCGGGTGGTTTAACCCGACCCACCTGCAATCTGTTTTCAAAGAAACATCTCTTCTTAAATACGGTTTGATTGTACACACACGAATCTTTATTGAAAGTTATTTCTTTGGGTCCAGCCAACACATCAAAAACCAGCATTTCGTCGGTTACGTTGGGTTGAAACGTGTCTAATCCGCTCCCTTCAAAGAAGCCACTTCCGTCGTCATCCACCGAGTAGTTTTCAACGCAGTTTGTGGTGTTGTCCAAATCGACCAGTAGTTTGCTTGTTTGCGTTCTGTCATGGGACGCGTATGTTTCGCTTGCAGATATCTTTCCATCCACGTCTTTGAATATACACAAATAGCGTCCAACGGGGGGGTTTGCGTAAAAGGACAAAGAATAAACAGCATACCTAGCCAACGTCACAGGTTTAAAACTGTAGTTAAAGGCGTTAGATGTATAGTGATATAGATAAATGTACTTTGTACCTACGCGTTGTTCAATTCGCAAGAAATGAGTTTCGTTGTAAATCCAATCGACGGTTGAGTTGCCGTCTTTCCTCCAATGTGAAAAAGGTCTGTATTTGTGAAAATTACACGACACGACAGACGCAGTCACGTCCATCGTGTTTGTTTCGAACAGTTGACCAGATACGGGGCACACCAAGAAAAACAAAAAAAACATGCCTACTCAAAGGTATCCGGCGGTACTAACAAAAACTCTTCTTCTGGTTCTTTTTTTTTCTGTTTAGCCCACACACAAGACAAGGTATATAAGATTGCCGCACACGCGAGGCATACTGTTAGGTTTAGACAAGATACGTGTTGCAAACACGTAGGAAAGTAGAAAGTCAACACGACAGAAGTATCAAGACTGTCGTAGGGAGTGCTCACGTTACACCAAACCACCCTCTCGTTTACCGGCTGGTTTACAACGGTAGAATACTGAACTGTATAGGCACCTGTTAAAACACAAAAAGTGTATTCGACTGTCCCAATGTTCAACATGTGGTCTGTGACAGAAGGTTTTGGATACCATCCGACAGAGTTGAACTTGACAAGTACACTTTGATGGCCGTAGCGGCTGATTGTCGTGTTAGTATCCCCTTTTTGTCGTAAATACAACGAATACTTGAGTCGTTTGTAGTGTGCGTGGGAATAAAAGGTACAGGCGTATGTGACAATGTCTGCAGGACCTACGTTGAATATTACAACAGAAAAGTTGCGATTCCCATATTTTATCAGACCGACGCGATCATCCTTTACGTAGTTGTCGCCATTATACCTTTCAGCAATTAATACGTTTGCCGGTAACTTGTGAAAGCTAACCTTTTCAATTGTTACATTGTCTGTAGTATAACAGTTAAACTCAAACCTTTCGCCCAGAAACGCTCCTATGTACGCGTTGGGCGAATGCAGTTCAAAAGCGTCAGATGCTGGACCTAAAAGTACAAAAAAAACGCAAACAAAAAGATCCATTTTCAAACGATGTTAAAGCGTTGTTTGAGGAAACCGTAGGTGCTGGGTTTTTTTGTTACGTACGTGGCAATTATATAATCGAGTATAAACAAAAAGACGGTAAAGGCTACAAGAAAAGTAAAATAAAAGACAGCGCATAAAAAAACATTGAAAACGTCAACCCAGTCAAAAAGGTTCTGGTCCAACACTAGGAGGGCTACGTCGTTGTCACAAGCAAACGTATGCGGAGAATATCTAGTCACGGTTTGCGTGCGATAAATATCCCATAATCCAGTAACCGGGTCTTGTTTGATTTTTAACGTAGACGTGCCATAGTTTTTGATGATTGGTCGTGGGTGCCACCCAGACGAATGACAAAAAATATACATCTCGTTGTAATTTAGTTGATTAATCTTCAGAACCGGATAGTCGCCTCTGGCTGTCACGGTCAACAACAGCAGCGCAGAATAGATTCCAGCATGGTGTTTAAACAAACAACGGTATAACCCATGATCGTACACGGTTACATTTTTTATGTTTAACATTACGCATTTTGTAGACGCGTTAACCGTGCTGCTGATTGCAATCCTTTCAGAACAGAGTTGATCGGTGAAAGTCTCGTGTATAAGCAGCGGTTCGTCGTCCTCTACGTAGCTATCTTTGGTCCATGACACCTGTGCCGCCGAGTCGTGTATGTTGTGACAACATCCTAAACTAATCGCAGGAGATTTGTTTTTAACGATAACCGCCGTTTTAAGCGGGAACACAGTAAAACATTGGTATGTAGAAAATGCGCTGACGAACAAATACAACGCTTCGGCGCGCATGCTGGCCGCTTATATTAATGTAATCCTACGCTTGTTGGAAACTGTTTTAATACAAACGAAGCACATGGATTTTACTGCAAAACTCAAAGCGAACAAAACGGTAAAATAAAACGTGTACTTTAGTACTGCGATTTGATATTTGTATTTAAAAAACGTATCGTCGAGGGTTAAGACGGTCGTGCTCGTCGTGTGTAGTGGAGTGTCTATAGAACAGACAAAGTTATTGCCGTTTTGTCCTGTGAATGTTTTTTCATAATATACGTCCCACAACCCAGTACTGTTTATCTGTTTGACCGTCGGGACAGACTCTGCGTCGTGATTAAGTACCCTTGGGCGTGGATGCCAGCCTTGTGAGCGGCATACAACAACCAGGCCGTTATATGTAATTTCTTTAATACTTAATATAGGAGGCGACCCCCTTTTTTTAACTTTTAACACTACGACGCCGCTGTTGGTGTCTTTGTCGCTAAAGATGCAAAAATAGGAGCCGGCGTCCGACGCTTTTATTTTATTTATACGCAGCTTCGTGCATGTCCTCGACGGGTTGGCGGTATTGGTTGTAACACGTATCCGTTCGATGTATCCACTTTTTAAAATGCCGGCTTTGTCTGTGTTTGTCAAAGAATAAAGACAAACGTTTTCTCTACCGCTGGTCGAATAGTCTCTAATCCATTTTACCGTAGACGCGTTATAGTTTATACAACATTCTAAAGTAACGCCGGCGGCGTTATTGTTTGTAATAACTTCTTTGTTCATTATTTGAACGCAATCCGCGCCACGACAGGTACCCAATAGAACGACTGCAAGAGCCGCGTGGCGGTATGCGAAAAACAGGTACCGTTTGATTACGTATATTTTATCCATCTCTTTGGAAATTTATGATATTGGTTTTTGCCAAATGATTCGTCTATTAAAAACAACAGTAAGAAGAGTTCGTCGCAGTAAGCCGTGTCGGAATAAAACGCGTCCGCCTTCTCTATGGTGACCTCAACGGATTTCTCTGTGTATACGAGATATATATGCTGTAAGTTATATACAATTTTGTTTAAAGGTAACTGGTACAGATCAAGCAAGTGTTGTGCCATACATCCGTTTTGTATTTTTCTGCCAACGAATTGTTTTACATGGCTATTAACCGCGTATTCTAACATTTGTTTGTCGTGAATCGCTAATGAGTTTATTAATATCTCGATACACGATTGATTTGATCTGATTACGTCTGCAAAAAACGTACAACAGACACGCGTAAAACTAGAATATTTGTAAGACAGTTTAAATGATCCAATATAGTTGTGCTGTAGCATGTCGTTGACGTACCAGCGGTACTTTTCATAGTTTCCGTTGCAGTTGAGGGCGAGTAACAAATTTACGCTGGTTTTAATGTAGTGCATGTCGACGGTAATCACTTTAGGTATTTTACGTAAAACGTTCCGTAAGGGCACACGAACTTTTATTACCTTGTTTATATATTGTTTCGTGTAGTTGTTGACAAAGGCAAGACACTCGTCTTTAGAAAGTATCATATCGTCCCAAAAGTTAGAAAATAAAACATCGTCGAGCGGACTGAAATACAAGACGCGGTGTAGAGACTCGGTGTGTATTTTAAAATTTGTACTTAGGTTAAAATGAGCGCAGTGCACAACAGAAAAAAACATTACAAACAGCAAAGGAGACATAATTGCAAAGGGCGATTTATTTATTTAATATTTGAAAACATTTTAATATACGAGTTTTTTAAAGGTCTTCTTTAGATTCTTGAGGATTCGTAGACTGGTACGACGATTGTAAAAGTTTATGACAGTTTCGGTATACAAACTGGCAAGTGTCCGCGACGGCGGTTTGCGTAATCACTCGACAGCATTCTGGACGACGTCGATCTTCCGCGGTATATTCGTGAAGCCGCATTCTGGTTTTTTCGCGTTCCCCTGTCCATATGTAGGCGACGGGTTCTTCATCTTGATTATGGATACAGTACAGGGTTACTCTGCACTTGCCGTCCCTTGTAACGTCGTAAGTGCTGTAAATGTGCACACGTAATTCTTTAACAACGACGAGTTCAAAGAACAGTTGACTGGGGATTTCGCCGTCCGCGTATGTTACGCGGTATCGACCGGTATCGTCGACATTTAAATCCTTGAAAACAAAACTGCAGTCGTTACTGTATTGTATACGCACGTTGTATTGTTCCAGATCGTCTTTTTGTTTTTTGCTAAGTAAAATCCAACCGTCGGTGCCTTCTAGCTTTTCGAGCCAACAAGTTGCTCTTGTAATGTTTACGTCGTCGGTTACGAAATCGGACAATCTGTACCAAAGATCAGATTTTTCGTTTTGTTTAATTTCGGGTATAGAGTTAGCGTGAACAAACACGCACTCGACCAGGATTGCCGCAACCACGTATTGCAATGCCATCTCGCTGTTTGGTTTAAATAATTTGTCAGCGGGCATGCTATATATAGTAGTAGCTTCAGTCTGGGTAGCAGGAAGTTGGGCTTTAGTGCGTGCTATATAAAAAGCAAGGAGCTTCGATTTATTTAGTCGAAAAGTACACAGCGGCTACGAGAATGCGTGTACTACAACGATACGGGTTGATCGCAACATATTGTGCGATCGCCGTTGGAACGTGTTTTGCAGTCCATGAAATATACGTCGCGAACGGATCTTCTGCCCTATTCGATGTAAACATACAGACCGGAATCAGTACGTGGGTTTTTTACAACCAACGAAACGACGTAAATTCTACGATTTTCACTAACCGCACGTTTGCTGGTTACGACGCATCGTATTTAAACAGAACTACAGTGTTTGAAAACGGCTCTCTTTTTTTACAGCTGGTAACAGAGTTAGACACTGGGAAATATTGTCTGAAGATAAATACGACACATACAGAGCAGTTTATATTAATCGTCGTTATGCCTTTGCCTCAGCCGCATCTGCAAATCCAAGCTAACAATATAAACTCGCCCGCGCAAATTGTATGCGTGGTCGACTTTGACATTGACTATTTGAGTTGGACCAAAAACAACCAACCCGTCTGCGACGCGCGATACCAACCAAGAAACCGCAGTCTTTACATTACAGAAACAGACATATCAGACTGTGCGGTTTTTTCGTGTAATGTAAGCAATCGTTTCTTTTGGGCGGAAGCGTCTTCCGAGCTATCGCTTAGAAGCGTATCGTCGCTATCGGTGTGTATGTTATATGTTTCCATTATTGCATTTTGTGCGACATTTATTTCCGTTACTATTTACACCGGCGTCTCAATGGTATCGCAGGATAGAAAAACAATAAGTATCTATGGCTGTTTCAGCAAAATAATATTCACCCTATCGCTGTTACTAGTTCTTGTTGTCTGCGTTATGTGGTTAATAGAAAAACAACTGCAAGTCGCGCCTGTAGTAGCTTTGTTTATAATTTTGATAACAGGTATAACCGTATTGCGGGTAATGTTTTATTTAATGCCAATGTGTAAAAAAAAAGGCAAGTATCGCATTGTGTTGGGTATGTTGACCCCTCTGTCTGTCTTACTTACATTTATATTATCGGGCTTTTTTCTTTTCGGCATTAATCGGTTACAAATCCAAGGGTGCGCTATCGCTGTTGACATTAAAACAAGTTCTTCGATTATAATATTATGTACAACTGTATTGTGTGTAATACCGTTGTTCGTATTAAGGTGTATAAAAAAAGAAGACAAGCAGTGAATTGAAACCGGCCGTTACCAATCGCGTATATTAACAAATCGGTTGCTGTTTACTTTTTTCTTAAATGAGCGTTATCTACCAGTCAAGTACAGAAAAAAAGTAAGTAAATACAAATAAAAACAGTTGACTATGTCTTCCTGCGTTGTATTGGCAGGCAATGAAAGTATTTAAAAAGTAGTCAGCAGCCTTGTACGGAGAAACCCAAGTATATACAAATAAAGTCTGTTTATATCATTTCGCTGTGTGTAAGTATATATACAAATAAAGTCTGTTTTATATGAGTTTGCTAAAAAAAAACAAGCCGGGACAGAGAAACCAAGTATATATACGAATAAAGTCTGTTTAATATGAGTTTGCTAAAAAAA
>JASCRB010370245.1:3234-26297 GCA_030264475.1 Desmognathus conanti | reverse complement strand
AAAAAAAACAAGCCGGGACAGAGAAACCAAGTATATATACGAATAAAGTCTGTTTAATATGAGTTTGCTAAAAAAAAAAACAAGCCGGGACAGAGAAACCAAGTATATATACGAATAAAGTCTGTTTAATATGAGTTTGCTAAAAAAAAAAACAAGCCGGGACAGAGAAACCAAGTATATATACGAATAAAGTCTGTTTAATATGAGTTTGCTAAAAAAAACAAGCCGGGACAGAGAAACCAAGTATATATACGAATAAAGTCTGTTTTATATGAGTTTGCTGTGCTGTACAAGCCGGGACAGAGAAACCAAGTATATATACAAATAAAGTCTGTTTTATAATGAGTAGGCGCGTGTTTCATTTTAATTGCGAGTGCACAAGACACTCTGTACAAGCGAGTTGCCCGCAGATATTTACCACGTCCTGTTTTCTGCACAAGTAGCAATGTAGAAATGTCAAAAGCTTTGAAAAAAATAGGCTGCCACACTGAGGTGCGAATGCAAACCTCTTCCTGTTTTTCAGCCTCAGTACAAAGTATGTGGAAATGTTTTTTGAAAAGGTTGAAATAGACTGCATGTGACTGTGGAGAAGAACCTCTTGCTGTTTTCTGCACAAGCCGGTATGTGGAAACTCTGAAAAAAGAGGCTCCTCTTCCTGCACATAATCGGTTTGCTATGGGAAGAAAAAGACAACCAAAGCACACACAGAGTTTTTGCACAACACGTGCGGTTGCTTTGCTTACAAAACCAGGCACTCAATACAGGCGAAAATAATATTTTTTAATTAAAAGTTAGTATACATTTGTTACATGCTTTTATTATTTAAATCGCGCCCCGGTCGTTCTTTGCGTTGACGGTAAACCGGAAGCGCCTTTGGCGGTTGTGTAACAAAGAAACACGTCCCACAGTCTGTTGGTCTGTAAGTAGGCGTACAGGAATACGCTTCGAGGGATTTACAGTGAAGTTTCAACATGTACGCGAAGGATTTAAATTTCGTGGTGTGCATCATCAGCATAAGGACATTGTTGGTTTTTTTGCAAACTATAACGCTTTTTAGATCCCCGGGACATTTTTCAAAAGAAGGTACGAAAGTAGATGGGTCTGTGGTGACGATGACGACACGATGGTAAGATACGTTCTTTACGAAGATGTCAAAAACATTCCTTTGTCCGGTAACAGCCGGCGTGATCATAGATATCACCGTTCCACGCCCCGAGAGGAAAACGTTGTAATCTGTTATCAAGTGACCGTCTTTATATATCGTAACAGACAACAGTTTCTTTGGCGAAGTGACTAGAGTAACATTCTTGTTTGGGATTGCATACAAGACGTGAGCAGTGGTGACCGCAGTAGCAAACGCAACCACAAGACATGCAATCAGCATCTTCATGTCTTCGGTTTTATTGGGTTTTCTATATTGCGTGCAGCAAATGTTAATATTACAAACCGTCACGAAATCGGTTTTGGCGGTGGTAGTTGAAGTCGCAGGATGACGTTTTTCCCCGAGTTTTCGGGGGTTACGACTAGTCTGATACTAGTGCTCTCGAATTGCAAGTCTCCCTTTACGAAAGGGTAATTGAAATACGACAGTTGCATTTCGTTTGATCCCTCGATTCCACATCGCATCGTGAACAAAGGGCCTCTCCTCTTGACCTCCTCTAACTGTTTATGTAAAACGATATATTTGAGCGTGTATTGTCCGCTGTCGCTGACTTTTACGTTGTTTATAGTCAGAAACCCTTCCATCGTCCGGCTTATCCTTTTCAACATTTGATAGTCGTATTTTGCCAAGAAAACGGTCGGACAAAATGTACTTTTTAATGCGAACCCAATAAGTATGACACGCCCGGGACTGTTGGCTGGCTCCCACAGGTAAACCCTCAAAAGAGGTACGGTTTCTTCGTCGTGTATCAAATCTATGTTATACTTTACATCCGCCATTTTACGTTAACTCTCGTCACAACCAATACCGCTCTATTACTGGGCGCATATGTAATGGTGCTGTTTAAAGCTTCGGCGCTGCTTTTTATATTGTTCAGATAGGAGCTTAATGTTTTCAGAAGTGTTGTTTTTTGTAAAGCATAAATGTCTCTAGAGACCGTATTAATAATACGTGCTATATCGGATAACAAAGGAGATATTGAAATCTTGGCGCATGCAGGGAGCCAGCGGGGCAGCTCGTCGTTTGCTTGTTTACAACATATAGTGGAGTTCTCGTTTTCTTGCATCCAAACGTAGGTATTTGTTGCCGCGCCGCCGGTCGCGTTGCCGTTTATTGTCCAGTTGTAGCGATCGTTGGTCGTTTCGTCCAACATTTTGCACGCGACGGTGATGCTAGAGGGAGCATTGGAAAACTTTATTGGTACGGCCGTAAACGGGGGCAAAGTAAAAGAAAAGGTTTTTGATACGTTAGTTTTACTAATCACCACCAGCATGTATGTTACGCCGATTTGCCCTTTTACTTGTACATTCTTAAGTACGACGTCTAAACAGTTTTCTCTTTGAATTATTTCGCCGGTCAACGCCGATTGGTCCAGCAGCGTCAAGTTACGTTCCCCATCTTCCCAGTCTGCCAACAACCCATGGCCGCTATATAGTTTGACGACGCTAGCATTACCGGCTTCGACGCACAGTTCTACATTTTGTACTGGTTTGTTTGAAAGGGTGAGACATGAAATATACTGCAGAGTCGTTAAAATAAAAATAACGTGGTTATTCATTTTGAATCAAACATAAATAATTTTAATATATACAAATTACACGTGGCCTATAGCTTCTGCGTAGGTGGGGAGTTGGTTGTTTGCGATAGCGCTATTGTACGTCGGCGGGCTAGCATTGATTCTACGGTTGTCCATTTTTACTGTAACGATGCAGTATATGGCGAGTATTGCCAGTAACAGCGCTGGACCCAAAAACGTCAAAAGATAAAGTACGGTGTCCCCTTGAAAACTTTTCCCTGCAACGACTCCTCCGCTGCAAATCATACGTTGATCGTTTACTTTTATCTCACATACGTCGGTCGCACGTAAGCACGTGACGTTAACGGAATCAAAAAACGTGCGGTTTCCGTACGGGACGCTGCACGTGATCTCAACGGTGGCATTCTCGTTGATGTAGACGCTGTGAAAATACGAAGAGGTAAGTTCTTTTTTTCCGTCTAGCATCCAAATTCGCGTTGGCATATACGGGAAGTCCGGGTTACACAAGAACGTTACCGTACACTGATGCATGCTTGTGTATTTGACGTCGTGCACCTGTATGGTGGGTTGCCGGTTAGAACTGACTGATATTATACATTTGTAGATGAAGTGTGCATCGCTGTATATATCGTGCGTGTTGCGTTGGCGTACTAGCCAATACACTCCGCTGTCGTCTACTTGAGCGTTTCGAATACGCAAAGCGGTGGCTGTAAAATTATACCGGGAATACGCCACACGCGGTACAGTCCGATTTAAAACAAACGGGTTTTCCGGTTTTGTAAGGCTTGAAATTTTGATCCAGCGCGCAGTGTCTGCTTGAACTTCGGGAACCTCTACGTAGACGTCTGTATTCAAGTCAAACGTGTGAAAAACGGTATCGGAATCCGTTGTAACGTCGTAGCATCCCTTGGTCGTATAATATTCTACGCATATACTGTATAGGCACTGAAAGAGAAAAATAAAAAGTTCCATGTTTCACGCGTCAAACGCCGACACCAGCACCAATCCAAACATAAACGCGAAAAGCAGAAGTACACAACACACTATCAATATATCTGTTACTTTGCTTTCGTGATCATGTTCGTCCGAGGTGAGGTTATGGCTGGGGTCTCTCACGTAGTGCAGCTTTTTATTGGCGGGCCAGACTTCCAAACAGAGTTTACATTCGCTACTTATATAACAACCGCTATCTTCAAAGGTAACATTCGTGATTTTAAAGACAGACGCGGTCGTGGTAAACCGACTATTTGCAGTCGTGGGTACTCTCGTTTCTTCGTGTACAACTTCGCCTCCTCCAGAGGCAAAGTTTACTTCTACGCACGTCCCTTCCAGCACAACTGTTTTAATAGCACCACTGCACGCTAACGCGTTGTCCCGGAGCCGATTCAGTAACAGAAGTACAAACAGTAGTTTTCGGTTGTCCATTTCACCACCGTGAAACAAAAAGGCAGCTTGCGCGGCTTTATATTCATTCGCTCGACGATGTGGTTTACCACGTTGTGGGTTGCGTATGCTATACAGTCGTGTGTTTGTTTCGCGCCTCATCAACCCTGCCCGTCAAACTCTTTTTTGATCAACAAAACAAAAATACAAATATGCGCGGCCTGTACTGTTTGTCGAGAAGAGTCCCATCTGAAAACCACAAAGGCCTGTACGACGACGACCGACACGGTGTGCGACTGTGTGGACGGATACTTTTGCACGGTGGACGCGATAGATGACACACACGGATGCGACAGCTGTATTAACGCTTGTCTCGCAGGTTTCGAACTAAAGGAAGGCGTATGTGTTAAATGTGAATACGGACGTTTTTCAAATTACGATACCCCCAAGTGTAAAAAATGGATGAAATGTATGCACGACACAACCACCGAAGGAACGGACACACACGACGCACAATGCGGTTCCAGTAATAACGTAGCCTTTGTAATACTTTTTATCAGCGTTTTAATTTTTTTTGTAGCGTTGGTGTATGTCCTACTCAATGCAACAAAATCAAAATAAAGTGCAAAAAAGAGGAACAAGAAAATCTTATAAATGTATGCAAATATCTTTTCTCTTTATTGCGAGCATGTATTTACGCACTGTTTTCTTCGCATCGGTTACATTGTCGTTGGCATGTCGAGAAACCGGAATCCCTTCAACAACGTACACCGAGTCAGGACTCGACGTAACATTGAAAGCCAACACCACCAAAAAATTATACCAAGCCAAGTGGTTTTTTTTTAACGACATGACGTGGAAACTCGCGGGGAGTATGCAGCGGATAATACACGACAAAAACGAAACCTACAAAAACCAGATGTTAAAAAAAGACAATAAGTGGGCAGTGGGAGAATCGAGCTTCACACTGTATAGCGTAAATGAAAACAGCGTCGGATTATATAAAGGTCAATACGTAACCATGGATAAAGAAACATGCGAAGAAGAGTTTTTCGTACAAGTGGAAGACTTCGTCATGAAACCTTCGATCGCCATAAACATTTCCTACACCGACAGTTTTTGTAACATTACAGCCTCTTGTCAAAAAGAGTTTTTCCCTAAAGAGTTTTTAAGATTATGGCTGGACTACGAAACAGGAGAAGTAATATCGCACAACGAGGCTGTGTACAGCTTAGTGGAACACGGCGTGACTGTCGCGTATGATTGCATGCTGAAAAACGGCAACAACACCCAAACCCGCATAAAACAAGTCAATTGCTACCACCCAAAATATCTTGTAAGAACTGTCCAACACGTAGAACACATCGAACACGACAATTACATACGCGTATACGCGTCTAATCCAATCCTTTGGGTTATGCTGGGGCTGTCGCTATTTATAGTCCTTGTATGCGTCGGTATATTGTACAGGGTTAACAAAACCCTTTCGGGCCCCGAGATGACTTCGCACCGAAAAAGACAACAGCAGATTATTTGAATTATTTACTCTGTATGCAGCAAAAAAAAAAGACAAAACAATAAATGTTTTAACAGGTTTAATAAAAGGTAACAAGTAATGGCGTCTTTTGTTTTTATTGACTTTTCCACTGATTTTCTCTTTAACCTTTCTCGTCTGTTACCTGCAAAAACATGATGTCCTTTTTACGCACTTTAAGATGTTCGTCTTTGAATTGATCGTAGTCGGGGTTTGCCAAACAGGAAACATCGTAGCTGCTGAAAAAATACATTGTAGGAGAATAGTAGTGGGGTTTGTTTTCTTTTTCTCTTTCTTGAATGAGTTGCAACAATTTGTCACGTTTGTCTTCGTTTTTTAGCAGCCTGTACATTGTTTTTATTTGTTTGTGCGTTTTTTCCTTTAAAAGGGTTTCTTCTTTGTTTATCAGCCGAAGGTTTGTAGCGTTTTTTTTTTCTGCAACGTCGATTGCCCTTTCCATGCGTGCGGTGTACTTTTGAAACACGTCAGCGTCTACGTCCTTTTCTGTAATTCTGACAACCCCGTAATTTCTCTCGATGTGCTTCCGCTCACTCGTCGATTGGCGTTTATACATTGCTTCGATCTTGTATAGCGCTTTGTGCCATAGTCTGTGTTGTTTGAGATGCAAGTATTCAGATAACTTTTTGTCAATTATTTCGTTCTGACTTAGATATTTAGGGGAGGCGGTGACGACAGCACCCTCCTTTCTTCGCAAGACCTCTATTTCGCGTAAAAACAACGACTCGGAAAACAGTGGGGCAAACGTCGTTTCGAGCGCGTTGATGTGTTCATCCAGTATGTTTCGATGCAGGAGGCGCAACTGCTCTCTGCGTAGTACGTTGGTGGTTTCCGTTGTCTGTGCCGCAGCTTTCAACTTTAAGATGTATGCCGGGTTGTCGTTAAATTGGTTGTTTTTTCTTACTTTTCTCACGCCGTAATTATTACCTCTCAAAAACTTTTCGTCCAGATATTGATTCCGGTACAAGCAAGCGACTGTGCTTATCGTATTGCTCCACTGTTTGATTTGATTCGCAAACATCTTTTTGTGTACGGCTTCCTCTTCTTCGGCAGTGTATTGAGTTACGTAGACAGAATGTTTTGATTCGTGATACGCGTCTGCTATTTGGTCCCACGTTTCCTTTTGCAGGTCTAGTCTGTGTTTTACGTTACGTTGATTCAACGTCGCGAAGGTTGGTTGCTTCTCTTTTAATTCTTCTTGGAACAAGGAAAGTAAGTTTTCGTATATGTCTTCGTCTGCTTCAGCGGGGACCGGCAGATCCAGTATCCATCCATTAAACTTCTCCATACACATGTCGTTGTGTTTTTTCAGGTAGGCGCATTTTCTGTACACCTGGTCTTTTACTTTCATTTTCCATATTCTAAACGCTTCGTATTGTATTTCGTTGTAGGAGTTTGTAAGAGCCATGGTGGCCTGCTCAGAATCAGATAACTCAGGTAAATGAAAATATTTAAAATCGAATGGCCTTTTTAAGCACGGTGACAAATTCAGGTAAATCGTATCTGGTGTTTGTAAAATCGCACCACAGAACGAACCCTTTTTTTATGTCCACGTACGGGGGCAGTTGCAACCCATCGACGTTAGATTCATCGCAAACACCGAACGAGAATGTACTAAACAGGGACTCCTTAAAAAAATATTCATAAACTTCACGGGCCGCCCATGAATATACGGGGCTCAAGGCTAAAACGTAACACCTCTGATATTCCCCTTTAAAAGGATTTACAGGCGTGTTTGAGTTTTCCTGCCCGTCTTCGTCGTCCGTGTCTGACACGTAATCTTTGTAGTTTTCGTCGTCGTATTCGTCCAGCGCTATTTTGACAAATACGTACTCTTCTGCCGTGGTTCCGCTAAGGTACATTGCACGGAGCATTTGATTAAAGTCCGAAGCGTCGACGAACGGTATTTGCGACATAATCGTACAGTCTCCGTGGACCATGGGTTTAATTTTGTACGGCCACGCCCCTTTGTCTGTTACCCAAACGTTGCCTTTCCTCCTAGCGGGGTGTCCTATCTGCTCAAACACAACATACATTTTGTTTTTCGGCGTAAAGGAGCTTGCTTTTGTTTTTTTTACTTCCTGGTTTAAAAAAATATGCATTTTGCTCTCGGAGCTCTCAGACATGGCTAAGGACCGCGATACAAAAAGCGACAAAAAAATGCAAGTGACAACAATAGCCTATACACTGGTCCTTTTATTAACGCGCATATATTTACCATACAGAAAGAAAAAGCAATTAAAAGCTGCATTACACAACGCCACGGTTATACCGTAGGATGCGTTCGTTATTTTCAATCGTCACAATCGCTGGTAGAACAGTCTTGGTCTTTTCGAGTCAAAGGCGCTTCTTGGTCTTCAGATGACGATGACGAAATCGCCAATTTGGTGCTGTCGAACGATTGAGCGTCAGAAGAGTCGCCCATGTACAATGGGTTGTACTGGTCTAAAGGGTACGGCTCCAAAAGAGGGGACTTGACGCACGCTTCCAATTCCTTTATGTTAGCGTCGATTTCTTGCTTGGGTGTTTCCATCAGACGTAAAATGGTGTACATTCTCAGCGGCACATGTTTTTTTCGACGCGATCCATTTACCGTCCCGTACCACCTTTTGTTCAACATCGTTCGCGCAAACCTTTCAACTGTTTTTATGCATGCGTCTTGGCTTTCGACGCAATCGGGGTCAAAATGAAGTCTTTTGCATATTCTGTAATACGCCGTTGAAGATGTGCAGTTTTCGTCGATTTTAGTTATATAAACCGCCACCCTGGCGACCAAGCTTAACTTGTCCATTGCGAGCGACCGCGGCCCGCCGTTTAAATATATATGGCTTTGTACTTTCTTTTGTACTAGGTGCACGCGGGTGTTAGGCTTTTCATTTCTTCGTACTCCTGTTCTTCGTCTTCCATTTGTAAATCCGTGCGTAATGCAGTAAGCTGGTTGATCACATCGTCGAAACACTGTGCTTCTAATATATTGTTTATTCTACTTTCAAAATGCCAGTCGATGTCTTCGTATATATTTTCGACGTCGGGGATCTCTCGCGCCACTGTTTTTTCTTTTGAAGTGTCTTTTTTACGTTTTTTTTTAAGACGTAAATATACACAACACAGTACTAAAAACACAGAAGTAGTAAAGCACGCAAAGGTCAACAACGTAAAGAAAGAGGTGCTGATAGGCAGAACCGTGTTACTACCGTAAACAACGTAATAGAACGAACTGCTATCGATGGTTTTAACTGGACAATTTAGTTCGACATCGATTGTGTATTGGTCTGTCCAACAAGTACAAGTGACATTCCCTGCTCTGGATGTCTGTATAGCGATATGTTGTGTGTTGTATATAATATATTTTGACCCAATTATCCACGTTTGTTTTAGGCTGACGATAATAGGGAGACAGGTTAAATAAAAAATACAGTAGTCTGCGTATATCTCGGTCTCCTGTAATTGTATTGTCTGCTCGCGTTCCATCGCGGCTGCGCAGCTTACATTTCGACGCTACATATCAACGGCATGGTGTACATCCAGTCCGTGTTAGGCGGCAACAAGGTGCACAGGATCACGTCTTCTTCGTGCTTATATGGAGTGTGTGCCATAAGCTCCAGTGTTTGTTGAAATGAGTCGTTTAAAATCGCGTATTGGACTTTATTCAGGTTCCCTTGCGCAAAAAAAGTGTTTACCAGTTTCAGATGGTCTGGATATTGTACAGCTGAAGATTTTTTACATATAAATCTAAAAACAAGAGGATACGGGTCGCTGTACACCCATATGTATATGCTGTTATCAAAAGTGGGTAGTAAACCAAATTTGCGCGACATGCCCAGCGCGTGTCTTTCTTTGTTAGTGATTACTTTGATGTTGGGGGTTGCTTGCGTGATCATGTCGTTGAAGTATACGGGTAAGCTGCTCAGCTGCGTGTCGTTGGTACTTATAACAATATGTTCTACTTGTTTCAGCCAAAACGAGACGAGGACCGATGAGACTTCCATGCTTTACTCATTTTTTAAATGGATCTTGGTTCCTGCGATTCCTGCGCCACTTGCGCTTCCGGCGGAGGACTTCTTTGGGTGTAGGAATGTGAGGCGCGTCGACGCATAAACGCTTCGGAGACTGCGATATGTATTCGTCTTCAGAGTACATGCTAATGTCGCTGTCGCAATCTGTGACCGGTCTATATGCGTTGTTGAAAAGATTAAGTGCGGTTTCGTACTGTTCGTACATCTCTTCGTCGTAGCACGCTTCGTCTGAGTCGGAGTCCGATAGAGGTGGCAGTTTCCTTTGAAGTGTACTGTCTACTTGTGGAAACCTTATTTTTTTATGGCCGTAATTCATTGCTATTTTATCAGCGAACCCGCGGTGATACGCCATGCTGAATGACAAAATTAAATGTTTGCTTTCCATGTAAGTAAAAGGTAGATTTAACCGGTCGAACCTCTCAAACGTGTAATGGCATAAAACCGTACATTTGTTTTGGGTTATATTTTCTTTTTCCAAAAAACAATTTCTCAAAAACTCCTTGTCGGTGTGAGTCTTGCCGCTGTTATATATCATTTTTAAAGAGGCTACGTGTCGGTACGACGTGTATGAACATTTCTGTTTTATTTCCAGTATATAGAATTGAGCCGCGTCGCTGACGGTCAGATCTAACGAATCCATTCGTCTGTCGTACTCAGACATGTGCTGCTTACGGTTCACTTCGTAGTTTGCTGCGTCTTTGTCGTCTCCGAGACCACGCAATAACATTTCGTGAAAGGTGTCCCACGTATCCACGTTAATAACGGTAGACTTACAAAGAGTTACCGCTTTGTCCAGTTCGAACACAAACAAAACCGTGTTGTATTGCGGGTGGGTGACGTCGTTGCACGAGTCGTTTGCTTTTTCTTTCCGTCTGCTTGACATTTTGTCGACCAACTGCGGATATACAAACTTGACGTTCGTTTGAGAACTCAGGATAAACTCTGGTTCGGGACGATGGGAAATTTTCTCTCTGAACGAATCGTAGTCTGAATCGTCTGACATTTCTTCATAAAACAGGGCGCTTTTTTGAACCGTTTTGATCGCTCTGTTTACGTTTAACGTGCGTCCGGTATGGTTGTAGTGCTGGACGTAAGCCGTAATTTTGCCACCGGTTTTTGCGATGTAAGGCGATTCTCCGCATCCCTTCTGCCACGGGTCTCTGCAAAACCCGGTTTCGATGTCGTCGTCCCAGAGAAAGCTTTTCGGCTTTTTGGGTTTAATCCACAACACGAATTTGTTTGCGTCGTACAGGTGTTCTAACTTTACGCTGGAAATAGGCGGGTCGGTGACGTCGGAAAAGTATCCCACATCGTAGTCTCCGTCGTTGATGAAAAACCCCGTAGCCAACAGTATGTTATACACCGCAGACTGTTTTTTTTTGTCCATAATGGTGGAAGAAGACAGTTTCATGCAATAGTATGTGGTTGTTTTGTTGTCCATATACGACAGGTTAAGAGTGTTCTTAAACGCAGACCGTCTGAGCCCCGAATCTGAAACGAATGTTTTCGATTTAAAAATGTCCGACACGTACATGAAGCCGGGTGTTGTCATAGATCGCTCGAAGTGTTGTTCCAGGTGTTTCCATGTATTTACCGTCTTTTTACCAGAGGCATAGCAAGCGGTATACAGCTTGTCGAATATCAAAATGACGGCGTCTCTTTTTTTGTGCCACAGGTCTTCCCAGGACGGAGCGTTTAGCTGGACTGTTTTATTGGTTTTCTTGTTTCTGTCGGTCACGTTTACGGCGGTGTCTTCATTTATGGGGTCTTGTGGCAAATCCGGGGGGTCTGCAGGTGCGGCTGTCACAGCTGTCGGCGCTTCTATCAAATTCGCATCCTCCATATCACCCAGCGAGAATATAGAGGGCACTTTCTCCATTATAGCTGCTCGGTGAGAAAATGTCACACGAACAAAACAGCTCAGACGTTTCGCGTTTATATAGTCTGGCCTGCTACAAAAACGGTCAGGCGCTTAAAGAACCGATCGCTGTTTTCAACCAATGGACGCCGGCGGGTAATTTGACTGTCAGACCGAGGTAGACGGGAATTACGGGAACCCTGCACGTTTCTTCTGGTATGTTTTCTACGTTATCTACCGCGGTCAGCAGCGCGATATATTCGTGTGACATCTTTGGAATTCTAAAGGCCCCGCAGTTGCTTGGTTGATAGAACCTGTAAACCGTCTCCTCTTTAACGGTTACGTCTCGTATTATCTGAAGCCCGCACTCTGCATCCACCACGTTCCACATCGTGTGGTAAAAGC
Source organism: Desmognathus conanti (assembly GCA_030264475.1). NCBI lineage: Eukaryota > Metazoa > Chordata > Amphibia > Caudata > Plethodontidae > Desmognathus > Desmognathus conanti. The sequence goes on along the minus strand of JASCRB010370245.1, from coordinate 14,384 downwards.
GCGCTTTGTTGCTTATCTCTCCGTAAGACAATAGGCGAGCGCCCAGTACAAAACACAGGCGACGACGGTCTTGCTCGGGAGCGTGCCAATACAACCACGGGTCTTCGTACGGTACTTGTTTCGTCCAGTCTGCTGTTTTCAAAGGCTTTATTTCTTGAATCGTGTATTGTTTGCTGTAAGGCGTGTGCTCGTTTACGTTTGTTATCTTGCAATTGAAGCACGGGTGCATCCCCGGACCGATAGTCCTCAGCGTATTTAATTTACACGAGAAACACTTGGTGTACGTAACGTTTCTGGGACATACGGTTGACTGGGTGTACGACAGTACCGCGAGCGGGCTCATATATTGTGCGTGCGCGTATGCACCCGCGTGCGTCACCACATTATATAAATGTACGTTCAGTTGGTCTTTCGTGCTCAAACAACACGCTTCTTCCGTTATAACCAGAAGCCTGAGATCTGTTTTTTCAGCGGTTATAACGACCACTAAGACTTGACTGTCGACGGGAGTGCCTTTGCTACGTAGCATAAAGCCCGCGGTGTAGCAACCGGCCGCCACTGCTCCGTCGTGGTAAAAGGTTGACAAAGACGGCATCGAACTGATGTCGCCCATATAGTCGTCTCGTGCGTTTATTTCACATATCATATCGAGCGGCATATTGCTGGCGATAGGAATATCTGAGTAATAGTCGCTCATCGTTATTGTGCGGTGCATTTTTAAAATGGGTCTTTTGAAACTTAAAACACTGACGCCCAACGGTTCGAACCTTTCTTTAGACGGTTTGTGCTATATTACAACCAGGGAGGATTTTTTGGGCGACATTAATCAGATACCTCATCTTTTATACTTCTATCAAGAGGCGGTCGACGAGTTACAAATGCCGCTCATAGGGTTTTCCATCGCAGGCGCGCCGACGCCAGAAAAAACAACAGTACGCGTGCATCTAATGATGCCAGGACAGGAAATTAGATCAAAAAGTCTTTATTATGCCTCAATTACAAACAACGAAGATGCTTTGCGCAAGCAATTAACTTGCATAAGACAACTTATAACATACACGCATTTTTTGCATTTTACAAAAACGTTAACAGCGTCTGTAGCCCTCGCCAGCACCCAAGCGGCAGCCAGTACCTACCAAACCAAGTTTGCGTTGTGCGTGAAATGTAATGTATACAAAGTGTGCACGACGGACAATAGCTGTGTGGATTGCGCTCCTGTCGACAGACTGTTTATACAACACATGACGCCCGGTCATTACGTGGATTGGGCGCTGCAGCTTCCCTATCATTCTCCTGTGATATATTTTCATCAGCCTATGTTAGACAGACACGACGTCGTGACGTACGCCGACGGCGAAAAATACAGTACATACGAAGCACGGATGGAGAAGGCTGCCAAGCGGAACAAAGCGGCGACTGCGAGCGGAAAAGTACATTTGTACGATGTTACTTTTTCTAATTCCAAACAAAACGTTAAATATTTCCAATTGGGTAACGATGGGTTTCAGTTAGTACCCATGATGTCATTAATTTACTGCAACGTTATACATTACATGAACGTGCATAGAAACACCGATAGAGTACAAAAAAAGATTGTTTTGTTACACAGGTTGACTTCGCGACTGCCGGCGATCTGCATACCGGCACTGGACGATGTAGAGCGACTGCCGCCTGGTTTACATTTAATGCAAAGTTACAATGTAGCGCAATAAAATAAAAAACGTGTGCAGCTCTTATTTGTTTATTTTTTTCGCTAACAAGCAAATGCAACACTAAACAGTGTTAACCGCTGATTGGCGTTTCTCTTTTCTTTTCCTGTAACAAACTAGTACAACCCACATTAGTAAAACAATCGTTATCGTTACGATCATTAGAAGACTATTTAAGATAGGAACGGTATGAAAAGGGTCCATACCCGCGTCCTCGTCTGGTTGCTCATACTGTTGGTAGTCGGCGTACCAGTATCCCCCGTCTTCCAAAAAGATAGGAAAAACCATTGTTGGGACGGGAAATTCAGCAGCGTGGGTGTCGTTTTTTTAAAACGGAGCGCTGAACTCAAATACGTTTACTCCACACGGACAGCGTTCGCCGTCGTCGTCTTTTTGGGGTCTGCGCGAATCATTACCGAACATGCGTTTTAACTTGTTGGTACGCAGTACGTTGTCACTAACCCAGTTACGAAGCGCTTGAATACCTGGAGGGAAGTAAAGTGCGGTGGGAGGACAATATATCTGCACTTTATATTGGTCAGTGGTCACGTAATGCATTTCGAAAAAAGAATGTATATTTAGAATACTCCGTAGTTCTTTCATGTAGGGGCCGGATACTTTAGGTATAGGCATGTTGTACGGCCCGTGCCATTGAAAACAAAATTGTTTGTTTTCTTTAACAAACAGGCCCGTGTGGTCGTGTTTTACAGTTACGATGTTTTCCATATACGTAGGGTGGTCTGTAACATATGTTTTGCACCCTGGTATCAACCCTGTATCCATTTTCATGCGCTCTAGCTGTATTCGGTGGTAATTTACGAACAAGTCATACACCGGTAGGAAATACGTCCACTGCGGAGTTTCGATTGCTGGGATTTGCTGTATTTGGACGTTATCTAAGGGGTTTTGTATGGACGGCAAAGCCAAGTAACAGTCTAAGCAATATCTTTTGTTTTTTGGTACGGGGTCGGCGCCTTTCTTGTTTTGGGTTAAATGCTCGTCGTTGTCGCTTTCGTACTCGCTGCTGCTCGAATATGCCTGTGGATCGATTGCAATGTAGTGGTTGTTGCTGAGTGGTCTGATTATTAGGTTTTTTGATATCGCCGGGTCGTTCTTTTCTGTTTGGGGGGTTTGTTCGTCTTGTGGTTTTAAGTCTACGTTGATATAAAAACTGTCGGGAGCGTTTTCGTCAGTGCTGGCTGGTTCGTTTGCGTCTGGGTCGATGTTAATGTACATACGATATCTACGCGTCACCGTAGACTCTGTCGCCGGGTTGTCCGAAATACATTCGTCGTCTTCCTCGTTAACATTTATCTCGTCGGCACGAGAGACGGGTTCCTTGTCGCTGATGGCGTCGTTGCAAAGCGGTGTAACGTCTTTCGCGTTTAGCTCTCGACGTGACGTTACCTCGGAATCATCCGAAGGCTCATGTATACTCCTGCAGATGGTTGTAGTGTTACAGTTTGTACACCCTGTTATGGCTACGTCCCATGGGTTGCATTTTGCCTGATTCGCCAATACTATGGCCGGAAACGTTGCGTTTGTCATATCTAGCCCCCGGAGGTTTGTTTGCATCACGGTCAGTTTGGTGAGGGCGGCGTTCAACTGCTGTATAGACGGTTCTTTTACGCTGTCTCCTTTGTTAAATCGTATGTACTGCAAGAAAATTTCGCCTTTGACGACGACGACCATTTGTACGCGTGCCTCTATGGGTTCCGGGGCCGTACTTTCTATAACGAATCCAATCATATATAAGTTCGGCGTTTTACTCAGTTCGTTTTTATAGATACGTAACAAATACGGCAGAGCGCACACGTCGCCCATGTAATCCGTCCTAGCTACCAGGGTGCATAACATATCAATAGAAAAACACGCCGCCACTGGCATGTTGGGTGTTTGTGATAGCATGTTAACTGTCCATGGTTTAGAAGCGGCCATTTTTGCGCCTTTATAAATGGAGGCCTAAGGAGCCCGCTGCTTTTGAATTGCCTTTTGCGTAGACGCCGAGTAACTTCTCCCTCTACTGGACCGAGTTAAAAAAAGGCAAGTATGGACCTGCTGACTACGCCTCTATATATACCTTTAAATAATCTATGTTACGTATTCTCGTGTACGACGAGTTAGCCGTGTACTTTAAGGACGCGCCAATCGGATGCCGATGGTTGCAAAAAGACAGCGTCTGTTGTTTATACGCCGATTGCTTTGTATTGAATATTCGTGAAGATGCGTATTTGTCGATCTGGTTTGTTAACCTCAAATTGTTTATATCTGTTACTTGTCCGCTATATGTTATATATAACCATGTAGTGCACAAGTGTGGATGTAGGCTGTTTGGAATTGTCACCGACCCACGTGCCTGCGCATACAGTCTTTTTAGGAACAGCAACATCGCGCGCATATATCGTCGGAAAAAAAGCGTCAGGACCCAATTGTCGATAAAAGGTAATATATTTTTTAATATGCTTTAAAGTACGTTTCTATCAATCACTGTTCAATATATAGGTTGACTGAAAAATACGCAAGAAGGACGTCCAATTTGTTTTATCCGTACTCGTTTACTATATGTTATATATACAATTCATGTAGTGAACCGGTGCTGATGTAGGCTGGTTGGGAAATAAACGATAAAACGTGTTCGACTTTTTTGTCCATTTGTGTGAACGCTACCAATGAAACTCGTTGTTGTCTGTTGTTTCGTTGCTGTATAAGATATACGTAATTGTATGGCAGCTGAATGCAGAGATAACGATTGTTTTTCCGCAACTAAAAAAATACTTCTATATCAAAAATGTTTCCACGTGTACAAATATGTTATATTTTATATTTATAACGCAGTGTGTTAATATAGAAAAGAGAACACGAGCAATAATGTTTCAATTTGGGTTGGAAATGAATGACCACTCTTGTTTTTTCTCGCCCGCCCAATGTCATCCTTTTGTGATACCATCGCTGTTCGAACATGCGCAGTACTGTTTGTTTTACGGCACATGTTTGCTACTTTATCGGAGAATTATGTCGGAAAGCAACGAAATGTTTAAAATGCATTGTAACAACTACTCAGAACCACAGCAAGCTTTTTGGATGTTACCGACACCTACGTATATATTTTAGACACACATCACTGAGGTGAAAAACGCTTTACGCGAATAGTATATACAATGTGAACCTGTTTAGTAGGTTGACACCGGATATTGGTGTGATCGAAGTGTACAGACTGGGGGCTGTCTTGTTTATATACATCTAAAAGGCACCGCTTGCGAATGGAACGTATGTGAAGTACAAGTGGGATAACGTTAGCAATAATCAACATGCTGTTACAAACGCACAAAACGTTTATTAAGCGGACTCCTTTGGTGCGTGGCTGAAAATCCGTCAACTAGAAGGTTTAGGTGTATTTCCCCTGGTGAGCATTTGACAGACAAAAGTATCCCGAAGCGGTATGTTACAAATTCTAGCTGAAACAGTACAACAGTTGTCGACATCTACTGTTCTGTTTGTTTGTGTTTGTGATGTATATTGTATAAGATCCTGCTAATAATGTTTTAACTTGCTTTAGGCGTCAACTTGGACGACTAAAGCGAACCACGCGTGTTGCAGTTGACTAGCGACTGGCGGGTTCCGTTCGCAACTTTTTGAAGATGGCCACGTGTCGACTGTATCTACTTGTATGTTTGTTATACTATGTATTCTGGATTACCGATTCCATGGTTAACTTCTACGAGGGTTCTGCTTACGAACCCGTTAAAGACACAGCACCTGATACTGATTTTACAGAAACCACCGTACCAACCGTCGATTTGTTTACAAATGAAGAGGCAAGCGGTATAGACGACGAGTCCGCGAAGACAGTTGCTTCACCTACGACGCCAACGGAGCCAGATGTACATCGCACCGTCGACATCAACGCGACCATCGGCGGTGAATTATATTTCATTGGAGATGGAAACGACGAAGATATTGTTTGTCAAGTTGTGCACCGTATCGTGTGCGGTTCATACCAACCGGTTGCTTTAAAAGCGGGGCTTGATAAATACGCTGCAAACGAGGCGTACAGTGGCAGGGTGTTCCCCGCTACAGATGCCGTCAATATAATAGATCTGAGAAGAGAAGACGAAGGGACATATGTTGTAGAAACGCAATATAATGAGAAAACATTTAGACGTCTTGAATATAACGTCCGTCTTTTTCGTCGCATGGAACCAGATATTGTTTTGATCAAAGCGCACAAGCAAGATTTCACATATATTATACATGTAAAATGTATCGTGGCGAACGAAACCGACGTGAGCTACACGTGGAACAATGGCTACAAAAACCAATCTACCCAGTATAAACGTACTAAAGATTCCGTAAACAGAAATCTTTGTTGTATAGTTGAAAATCCGTCTAACAGAGGGTTTAAATGCATTTCCCCCACAATGTATTTTTACGAAGACCTGGGTACACACTTACAGTTTATTACTTCTGGTAGCAAACAGTATTATATGTCTGAAAATGTATATTACACGTTTGTAGTTTTGATGTGTATGATAATTGCAACAAGCGTATGGTCTGTATATACTGAACAAACTGGCTAAATAAAAAAATATATACAGACTCGTATCTGTGTACTTAGTGGGGTTTTTTTTAGCAAAAAACATATATAAGCAGAACAGTTACTACTTTTTGTTTTAACTTCAACTCCAACGAATCATCCTTCGCGTGAGAATAGAATACAGAAAAAATGCTAATGGAGGGAATCGTCGTTGTTACTATCGGTTTAATAACGGGAATCGCAAACAGTCGTTTGCCTGATAATTCGACTGCTCCTCACGTCGTGGTTCCCGACATATACACGGCAGTTTACGTGAACGAGGATAATATCTGCTTGCTGAGTTTGGAGTGCACGCTTGAACAGGATACCGAGGCGACGTATGCGTGGATGTCAGATGCGTTATTCAACGGTTCGCTTTCTACGAATTCCACGGTTGTCCTTAATGTCACGTATCAGCAAAGCTTTGCAAACGTATGTTGCGTAGTTAATACTACGTCGGGTAACGCGTCTGTTTGCATCGTACTGTTCGATTACTGTTACACCAGCGAGCATCATCATTATTATTACGTTACGGTGTTGTTGATTATATTTTGTTGTGTTATTGTTTTGGGATGTTTATCGTGTGCCTGTATTATCGTTTACAAGAAAACGTTACAGCAGTGTGAGTTTAAGAGGGGCTGAGTTACTTTCGAATACAAAAGTGTTGTTTTTTGGGATATAAAAAAATGTACGTCTGCTTTTTTTTTCTCTACATTTTTGGCGCGATCGCGTCTTTTAATTATTGACCACCATTTTTATAGATACTGTTTCGTATACGTGCCCGCTATTGTTGGCAGTGAGGTGGAATTTCCAGCACTGTTCATCAATACGTCAAATATAGAGGAAATTGTGTGTATAAGAAAAGGTTTAACGATAGCGAAAACTGTTGTGGGTCAGCTGTATGTTGTACGCGATGTCAATCGATTCTACACCAGGGACGTCAACGGTTCAATCAACGTAAAAAATTTCGTTGCGTGATGGAGTGTATAACATAGAAGCTTTTGATAAAAACATTCCTTGGGCCAAACAAGGATTGGTCAACCTTTGAAGTATTTAATAGTAGCCTCAACGGAAAAAAGTTACTCGTTCGATGTATAGAAAACATGAAACTGCTCCTACCCGCATTTAATTCTAAACAGTCTGCCGCGTCGGACACCTCCGTTGTTACAGCTACCACTACAAGAACGAGCGTGAACGATTTATTTTTGCATTATTTTGTAAACTTCCAATTTGCATATATTGTTTGCGTAGCATCTGGATGTTTGTTTTATTTTGTTGTAATGTGTTTTTTTTCATTTAATTTGAAACGTGTCAGGTTACTAAAAAAAGCAAAAAAATGTGGGTTTGTGTGTTAATGTTGTTATCTGAAATGCTTTCTACGCGCGGCCTATTCTTGGAGCGTACTTGCAACAGCACGGCTTTTGCAGTCTGCGGATGTGGCAGCGGACATTTTTGTGCAGCGTATAATACATCAGAGCATTGCGTGTCTTGTTCACCTCATACCGTCTGTGCGCCTGGATTTTATACTTCAAGTCAAGGGACGGAGATCAACGACACCGTATGTGACCGGTGCCCGTACGGGACTTTTTCTGAATATAACAAGAGAGGTTGCATTGAATGGACAAACTGTGCTGGACAAAACCTGATGGAAATATATACAGGGACAGACGTTTCGGACTCTCTGTGTTCTGGCGTATCTGTTTTGGGTATAGTGTTAGTTTTGGCGGTACCAATTACCATCCCTCTTTGCATTTGTTTAACATGTATTTGTAAAAGGGGTTGTTTGTTTTTAAGAAAAAAAAACCGGCTGCGACCGGATTACTCTGTATCAAACACCACTGCTTTGAAATAAAATGATTTGATTCCAACTATAATGACACGTATGTGTTGACTTGAACGCGGATATATATCTCTTCTTCGTAAACATTTCTTTTTAGTTTAAATCGCAGGCGTTGCTGTTGAGACGATGGAAAGTGATTTCAGTGGGTCGTTTTCTTGCAGTTGTAACTACGTCGATCCGTTGGATGCGGAACGAGACATGCTGAACGAATGGATCGGTGGAATGCCCGACTATTTTTTTCGTCCTTGTAAATCCTACGTACGAGTTTATTTTAAAATAAAGACCTTGTGCGCGTTAGTTGCTGGACCCCCCGTATCGTCTATTTTTAGTGAAGATGTTTTAGAGCCTAGCAAGTTTTGCTCGCTTTGGGTAGGCGGTCTGGACAATGACATTGGCACCATACTAGAAAATGAAAAAGAAAACATCTGCAACAGAACGCACGGCATCGTGTGCGTGCCGCTTTTGTTTAAATCGACGACGTTGGACCACTACCGCGAGGCGGCGACCATCGTGGGATTGGAGGGTACTGAAGTTGAGTTTGACGATGTTTTGCGCGGAAAACTGACACATCTTAGCGTAATAAAATTCACCACGTACAAGGACGATGTACAATATCTTTTCGTCGGAAAGATATCTGATGTTAAAGGCGTCATGAAAGAACACCAACAAGAACTTGTATCGACTGTCTTTTCTAGCGAAATCTGTAAACTTAGTTTTGGGTTTTCAAAAGAAGTAAATAGTTCTGTAGTAATGTACGTAGACATACACAGAACGAGTTTTAATGAACTGTTCGGAGAGAGTGACCTGTTGTTGAATGTAAAGTGATTTTTTTTCCTTGCAATAAACTTGTCTGTGTATATATATATGTGACGGAGATGATATTTCTTATTGGTGGTAATATTTACTCTTTGAACAATGGAAAACGAGCAGAATGTTCCAGAAATGGCTGACTGTACATCAAACGCTATTGCTCTTTGCGCCAGACGCGCGCTAACCCGTTTGGATGTTGAAAAGGAAATGTTGCGCCAGTGGGTGGGCGACGCACCGGATACTTTTTTCAGTCCTACGGGCATACGCGTATACTTTAAAGTCAGAATACTGTGCGCTTTTGTGGCAAAAGCGTCGCCAAGGGTTTCTGTCTTCGAAGAGGATGTAGTGACGCCAGCTATTTTTTCGTCTTTACGTACTGTTGGAGTAGATATCGGATCTATACTAGAAGAGAACAAAATACGTATTAGTAACCGAACGCACAGCACGGCGCGTCTGACCTTCGCCTGTAAAAAACAAATACTGGAGGAATATCTAACCGCGACAAACGACGTTGGTATGGAAGGGAGCGAACCCGAGTTCGAGTGTCTTTTTAGCGGGCAAATGCCGTACGACGACGTGATAAAATTATCGACATGCAGCGACGAAGACGACTTGTATTTAATGGTCGGGAAGATATTCGATGTAAAGGGCGTCGAGAAAAAAAAAGAGAAAGAACTGATTTCCAATATTTTTTCAAACGATTGCAATTTTTGGCAATTTCAACACGGCTTTTCCAAACAGGTTGAAGAAACGTTTGTTATGTACGTAGATGTCGATGGAACACTTTTTATGCGGTTTTTCGGTAACAGCGACTTGTTGATAAATAATAGACTAAGTTATTGGTGAACCCTCTTAAAAAATGTGCTTTTTACCCACGTGCGATTGGTTGCTGTGACAACAGACCTGTTTTGCTTAATGTTTGCGGACCTGTAGTTGTCTTTTTTCAATAAACAATTTAGTACTCTGTATATATATATATGTTGGAGTACGTTGGTTTATTTGCTTTTGCGTTGGCTGGGTACAATGGCAAGCGAGCAGAACCTTGGCGAACGGCTGCGAAACAAACTAAATGCATTGACGTTTAAAATGAAATGTTTTATGGTTCGTTTGGATACCGAGAAAAAAATGTTAACTGATTGGGTAGGGGGGACGGTGCCCGAATGTTTTTTTTATCCTACTGGCATACGCGTATACTTTAAAGTAAAAATTCTGTGTGCTTTGTTTGCAAAAGCGTCGCCAAGAATCTCTGTATTTGAGGAAGACATAGTGGAGCCAACTAAATTTTCGTCTTTGCGTAGTTTTGGAATAGAAATCAGCTCTTTACTGGAAGAGAACAGAGCGCGTATTACGAACCGAACGCACAGTGTCGTGCGTGCAACCTTCGAATATAAAGACGAAATACTGGAGGAATATCGGGCCGTGACGGGTGACGTGGGGATGGCAGGAAGCGAATCTGAGTTCGATAGCCTTTTTAGTGGGCAACCGTCGGTTGACAACGTGATAAAGCTATCGGCGTATGACGATCGCGACGACGAATTGTATTTAATGGTCGGGAAGATATTTGAGGTAAAGGGCATCGAGAAGACAAAAGAAAACATATTGATTTCCAATATTTTTTCAAATGATTGTAATTTTTGGCAATTTGAACACGCCTTTTCCAACCCAGTTGAAAACACGGTCGTTATGTATGTAGATGTGCAGAGAGATCTTTTTCTGGAGTTTTTCGGCTACAGCGATTTGTTTTTAAACAACCAGCCACCGTTCTGATAGTTCTGCCGTATTTGGCAGGTGTCTTTGACTAACTCTTTTACACAAAAAAATTTTTCTTTTTCTGGCAGACGCGCTTCTGTTGTACCGCGGCGACGGCGATACTGTGTCTTAATGTATTTCTGTTTAAAAAAAAAAAAGAAATGAGGGGATCTGTGTGAACAGAAGACAGAACTTGCTAGAAAGCCCCGTCGGCGACGTGGTTTTCTCGTAGTTGCGGGCGAAGCCCGTTTTGTTATGGGGGGGCCTCGCTCTCAGGGAGCCGTGTGAACAGAAGACAGAACTTGCTAGAAAGCCCCGTCCGCGACGTGGTTTTCTCGCATTTTCAATAGAAGCGGGAGCTGTGTGGACAGAAGACAGAAACTGTAAGAATTCCCCGTCCGCGACGGGGCTCTCTCGTAGTTGCAGGCGAAGTCTGTTTGTCTCTAGCGGCCTCGCTCTGGGAGGAAGA
>JASCRB010359199.1:0-14808 GCA_030264475.1 Desmognathus conanti | reverse complement strand
AAATTGGATGAGTCAGAATTATCAGATGGTTTACCCGGCAAGTGACTCTTCGCTTTGGTAGTATCAAATGTATCTTTCAACATGGCTTCACGTTTAGATCTGTAGTCTGCCATTGTGTACACACTCCTCTTAAAAAGTTCGTAATTGCTTTCCTTCTTTTTCTTTTTCGTTTTGCTATTGCTTTTTACTTGTTCAATCTCATGCTCATTTCTTAGTAATTACACATTGGTGCTCATAATTTGTGACTCCACTTAAACATCACAAAAAACGATGTGACTCGTTCAAATATCCAAAAGACCAAGGAGGGCTGTGAAAGGAGAGACCACGGGGACTCACAATTAGCAGGGCGGAAAACACGCTGTTTAAGCACGTAAGCTTACAGAAAAAACGTGTCTAGCACAGAACGGGATACTGGCCACCAGGTTTGTACGAGGAAGAAAACAGAGACCCACATCCTCCAATGCAGAGCCTCAGCCGTCCCCACACTCACCTTAGGTTTTCGCCGACGTGCAGTCCAAGAATAAACAAACGCCCGATTCTAGGAGTTCGGCTGTGTTGAAAAGCCGAGATGTGCTGCCGCACCCACAGGAGCCGTAACTCTTACTGCGTTTTCCAGAGTGATGGTGCCAGGCGCTCTCCCACCGTGGTAAAGTCAATCAGACCGGGTGCGTAACAGCTTGCCAAACCCTCTGGGGGTCTAGGAATGTAGCATAGACTCATGGGCCGCCAGAGCTGACCCTAAACAAAGCAAGCTCGCACACCACACTCGTGTACAGCCCTCCAAGGAAAAAAGGAAAAAAACAATTAAGGAAGCTGAGAGTCCATTTCTAAAGGTATCAAAAAGCTCATTCTTTTATTTGTTTTGAAAAGTTTTAAAAAACGGACTTGGCGACGCGCGTTTCACGAGACCCTGTCTCGCTTCCTCAGGCCAAGAAGTAAAGACATACAAAAGTTTAAAAGCACAAACAGCAAAATTCATTGGTGGAATTAGTCACACACGTGACCAGTGATTGAACCAATAAGAACAGAGGGGAGAAAAATAGCATTGAATGTAAACACAGCTAAAAGAAAACGGGACCGCCATATTGGCAAGGATAAGGCACAATAAAACAAATTAAACTTTCAAAGTGAGAAAAAAGAAAAAAGAAAAAATATATAAGAAAATACATGAATAAACAGAAAATTGTGTTATAGCAATTACCAAACCTAAAATTATGAAGAATACAGTAGCATAAAATGACGCTACAATATGCGCTCATTATGCAAACGGGAAAATAACCTTGCACAATCTCATGTATGTACCAAGCGAGACATTAAGTGTCTTGATAGTTCCTATATTTATCTACATACACTAATAATGACTATCTTGCAGAAAGTGCAATTTTAAAGCAGACCTCATAAAATGTGAACACTAAAAAACACCAAAAGACGAAGACATTAAGTGCCTCAAGAATAACTCGGTTACCACTAGTAAATGTAATACATTTTCCATGTGTAGAACAAGCAACCAACAATGGTTGCTCAGTGGTATCCCTGATTGATATCATTATACCAAACATGATCTTAGACATAATACACACTACGTATGTAAAAAGTGTAACCAACAATGGTTACCCAATAATGTCCTTAATGGACGGAATCACAAAGAGCATAATTAGGCATTTGGATGGAAAATGCAAAAAGAAATGTTTGTTTATATGATACAACCAGAACTAAAATAAAACATAGTGCATAACTAAAGATGTAAATTAGATAAACACATGCAATTCAGGCTCAAGATTTAAGCCTTTCTTAACTGCCTGCAATCGAAGTATCCAGCGACTCTCTAGTCTGCGAAGCACCAGTTCGCGATTGCCACCTCTGGCAGAGGGAGCTACCCAATCTATTGGCAATAGCTTGACTTTAATATTGCGAACATCGTGCTTCTGATTATAATGTACGGCTAGAGGATACTTGATGTCATTATTCTCAATAGCTCTCAAGTGTTGCAACATGCGTTCCTTGAAGGGCTTGATGGTACTACCCACATAAATGAGACCGCAGACACATTCGATTACATAAACTACAAATGCTGTGGTACAAGAAAGAGCATGATTAATCGTGTACACAGGAGATCCATTAAAAGAAAAGGTTTTCTTGCGGTTGTCAGTAAATGTACAGGTTTTACACCTTGTCTTTGTGCAACTGAAGAAACCTTTGGGGAAAAAAGGTGTTAAAACCCTCTGGTTTGAGCTAGGCTTTTCACTCTTGAACTCACTACGACAGAGGAGATCCTTTAAATTCCGATTTCTCCGAAAAGAGAACAAAGGTTTATCTGGAATCAGTTCCCTCAAATCAGGGTCATTGCGTAGTACTGACCAGTGTTTATGTATGATAGCATTGGTGCGGGAGGTGTCCATGCTAAAGGTGGTAGTAAAGTGTGGACATACAGTGTCAGGTTCCAACTTACCAAATTTTTCCTGAAGAAGATGATCCCTATTTTTGGACATTGCCCTGGAACGTGATTGAGTGACTAGTTGTTTGTTGTACCCTCTCTTGATGAATCTATTAGTCATGTCCTGTGATTCGTTCTGAAATGTGATATCTTGACTACAATTTCTTCTTAGCCTAACAAATTCACCATACGGAATATTGCTTTTATTACATCTAGGGTGCATGCTAGAATGGTGTAAAAGGGAGTTCCTGTCACAATCCTTCCTAAAGATCTTAGTTTGAAGGGTTGCACCCTGTACGTAAATCTCCAGGTCAAGATAAGAAATGGTTTGATCACTATATTCACATGTGAACTTTACATTAACGTCATTTGTATTTAAAAACGTAACATAATTCATCAAAGAGGTAGTACCACTATTCCAAATCAAAAAGACATTGTCTATATAACGAAACCAAACAGAAACATGAGATGACCATTCCTCGGCAGCATGGGACCAGTCATGCTCCCTCTCAAACCAACCCATAAATAAGTTGGCATAAGAGGGAGCAAACCTGGTCCCCATAGCTGTTCCGCAGACCTGCAGGTACACTTGACTGTCAAATAAAAAGTAGTTGTGATTCAAAACAAAATCTATCATCCTAATCAACAGTGCATTGTGTTCCAAAAAACTAATAGATCGCATTTTCAGAAAAGAAGAGACTGCATGCAAACCACATTCATGTCTGATACAAGTGTATAGCCCTACTACATCCAAAGTCACTAACAGGCAACCTGGGTGCCAAGGAATATTAGGAAGCTCTCTCAGAAGTCTACTTGAATCCTTCAAATAAGATGGGTAGTAGAAAATTATCGATGTATTCTGACAGTGGCTCCGTCAGACAACCACAGCCAGACACAATAGGGCGCCCCTTTGGGGCTCCGGCACCTGGCTTGTGAACCTTGGGTAAGATGTATAATACCGCAGTTCTTGGGGAGGAGACATTCAGATATTTGAATTCGTCATCCGTGATTAAACCAGCGAATTGCGCATCCCTCAGTAGGGTTTCAAGTTGTTGTTTGAAGATCTTGGTTGGATTTTCAGATAATTTACGGTAGCATGAAGGGTCTCTGATCTGTCGCTTAATTTCATTCACATAAATCTCAACTGGGAGAATAACAAGTCCTCCGCCCTTATCAGCGCTCGTCACAATTATGGATTTGTCTTCGGCCAGGTTCTTAATGGCCTGATATTCCTCTTTACTACAGTTCCATTGTTGTTTAGATGGTGTTTTTACAATGTTGTTCAAGTCCCGTGAGACGAGACAGCTAAAGGCATCTATGGCATTGCCTGTGGGAAATGAAGGCGTGAACCTAGAGGATGTTCTCAAACCAGTATCAACCGAGGCATTGGTTGCAATTTGTAGGGCTTGACATGTGCTCTCATTGGAGATATAATCATCGTCGCCTGATAGATTCGTAAGTAATTCAATATATTCGATATCTTTGATTGAAAAAGATGAAATAGGCAATTGTGTAGAAGTGGAGATTCTCGCTGGTTTATCATGAAAAAACTTTAAAAGTTTGAGACGTCTGGTAAAACGGTGTAAGTCAATTTGGAGCTCCACTAAATCAGCCCTGCGACTAGGAACAAATGAGAGACCTTTCTCAAGAACCGTTAGCTCTATTGTCGAAAGAGATCGCTGGCTCAGATTAACCACAAGGGATTCTACTTCTTTTTTCGCTTCTCCCTCTCCAACCTCTGTGGTTGCGCATTCGAGGGAGCAACCTCTGTCACTTGGGAGGACGTGCCCGTTTTTGATGTGGGCACCGCCCCGCCTGCCACTCCTGGTTTTCCTTGATCTTTTCTTTTTGGGGGCACCAGTTTTTTTACATTTCCTGACCCTAAAAAACGCTCTGAGCGTCGAATTCTTGACATCTCTAATGCGAAATTTTTCGGTCCCTGTGGTTCATCATTGACTTCTCTTGTTAAATCAGTTGATTCAGTCTCGCTCGATGCATGATTATCAGATATGTCAGAATCACTAGATGATGAAGACTCAGAAGGAGATCTGGCAGCAGAGCCACGTGGCGCGTTATTTTTCAGATCTTGTTCGTACAGATAGTCGTACTTTTTTGCAAAGGTATATACACGCCCAATGCTATAATCAATTTCATCCCTTCTGAATTTATTCTGTTTGCGTGTGCGGATCTCTTCTTGAAAGGTGGCCATATATGCTTCCAATTTCTCATAATTTTTCTTCACCACTTCTCCTCCATTTAATGCGTCTATATCACGCCTCATTTCTTCTATTTCTTGCTCATGCCGGATCAAACATCTCTCCACGAAGGCAATTCTTATTTTGACCATATTCTCTCCAGACAATATCGAATTTTCTTCCCAATCCGTCAACAATTCTGAATCAACATCATCATCAGTTGGAAAAATCATTGTTAGGAATCACTCACCGCTCCTCGAGGCTGTGGCTCGATGTGTGCGCCGGTAGCCGGTTACGACACTCACGCTAGTGTTTACATTTCTACCAAAATGGCTGCCCGCTCCTTAGTCCCTCTTTTGTGTTAATCCCTCCGGCATCAACCTTGTATGTGTGCCGTGATTCCAAGATGGCCGCCCGACCTGAGTACTTCCTTTGTATCCATGTCCCATCTGTCTTGCACTGTAAGGAAGGGGACTGTTCCAAGATGGCCGCCCTCATTCTCCATGAAGTCCTTTTTCGCTTTCCAAGCTTCAGCTGGTTATCGTGAGCTCGGCGCTTCCCTATAAGGAAGACGCCGGCTCACAGACGGGGCTGGCGAACAACAAGCGGATCCCTGTATTCCTCGTGTTGATTCTTGTGCTCTCGTGCTCGTGTATCCAGCGGACCTCGACCGGATTCCTGTTCGTGCTCCTAGATCCATGTGTGCTTCGTACCGTACTCCTGTTACCTGTACACGATAAGTGACCCGGCCTGTTCCTTGACCCTGCCTCTGCTTGCCCCTCTACTTGTGTGCTTATGCTGGTTCTTGACTCCTGCTCCTGTTTATGGTTAATCTCTGTCTATGCCCCTTGTACTTTATAAGCCAGCCTGTGTATTGACCTCTGCCTGCTTCCTGGATTTGTTATTGCTTGTTCCTTGGTCCATGTATTTGCCAGTCTCTGCCTTGAACCCTGCCTGTCTCCTGGATTGATACTACTTGCCCCTTTGTTATTGTTATTGCTAGTTTGTGCCTTGACCCCTGCGTGTTTCCTGGATTGCTATTGCCTTGCCTGTTCCTTGGTCCCTGTCGTGATTTCCTGGTTAGACCCTGCCTGTGTTTAAGTTGTGTTATTTAGGGAAAGATTAGTTCCCTCCTAAGTCTTGCACATTTGAGAAGCGCGTGTGTTAGAACGCGTCTGAGCCATTCTCTCTGTGCAAATTACTACAAGACTACCATCTACACTGCACCCGGTATTAAGCGTCAAAGGGGTATACTATTGGTGAGCGCTAACATCTTGCTACAGTCTCGCTACAGTTACATGATACTTGATTTCCTTGACAGCGCCCCCAATACTAACCCATCTCCCTATATTGTGTATTTCAGGTGCAGTGCCACTCAGGACGACCATCGGTCCTTGTGGGCCCCCTTTTTCAACCTTCCGGCTATTTACATAGCGGAGGGAGGAACAAGGGACGCCCGTATCCATCACTGTGTAAGCCAAGTCCCGGAAAGTCCAACAGATTGTTCCCAAGCCACCTTCCATAGTGATGGATCGGGATCACCCCGATAATAACAGTCTCATTCAGTTCTTTAGCGAAGAACTGGGTGAGATTAAGGCTATTGTGTACGGCCTCCAGACAGAGCTAGTCGGGGTTAAACAGGAACAAGTTAAATTATCCAACCAGGTAGAGGACCTCAATCATGGCATGAATAAAGTGCAAGCCTTTTTGAAAGCTTTGACCCCTCTTGTGGTACCATCAGTAGACCCTCTTCTGGTTCCCTCACCCCTCATAACTACTCCGCCTAGACCAATGTTACCCAATGATGAGTCCTTTTTTGCTACAGAGAAGGATAGAAGGCGTGCTAAGAACCTTTGTTTTTATTGTGGTGATGCCAGGCATCTTATAGCTCGATGCCCTCTTCGTCCTCCACGACAGCATGACATTATGGTAACACGAGTTAAAGATAATACCGCCACTCAGTCCTTGCATACTACTGAATCAGAGATCTCCGATACTAGAATAAAGGATCTACCTCTTGAAGAATTAAAACCGAAAACGATCCCTCCAGCCACAGTAATTGAAAAGATGGAGATTGGGTTTTCACACCTCCATAAATTAATTGACCCCCTAGAAAGGGGACTTGTTACCCTCACCCAGCAACAAAACCAGCTTACTGCCAAGATACAAGCCCTTGAGAATCGCGAGTTAAAAACAAATGATGAAAAGAACCTCCCTAGCCATGTAAATGAAATTACTCAGGTGAATAACCCTAGGGAAGAAAATGGGAGAGGCACAGGGAAGGGTTCACCGGACCCCTATTCCGACCAATTTGACCCTGAGGCTGCCATGGCAATTTTGAAACAGCGTATTCGGGATAATAACTTTGTGGCTATTAACTCTAAACCTACCACAGCTATCCCAGAGTCGGACCCTGAGCTTTCACACAAAGATTCTGTGCATACTAGTCAAACTACCAAACATCATAAGAAAAAGACAGGAAAGAAAGATCACTCGTGATTCTTGTGCGGGATTTTTTCTATATTATGCCTTGTTCACGGGGTGCCTGACAATCTTTAGTTTTGGGGTTTTATTTTGGTTCAGGAACTCCCAACACATGTCTATCCCTTAGTTAGTCCATGTTTTAGTCAGAGTTTCCTGCCCTGGTTCTTCTGCCTATTTATTGCTTAACTCATGTTGTGTTGTAGACTTGTGACTGTGTGATAGCCAGTGGGGAAGCCTTTTCGCCCCTTATTGTGATTGCTTTGGTTCTTTTTGCAGACTACACAGTGGAGGATCTTACCATGGCTTCATTTGGAAGCAATATCTTGTCCCTTCCTGTTTTGACTCCACTGTGGGGTCTGACTTGTACTTGTATTGCTTGACGTTTTGAGCTATGTATAGCATTGGATATTTGAGTCCTGCAATGCTTTGCTACTTCAGTTTTTATCTTGCTGGTATTTCTATTTATGTTGTGCTTTGTATCCTATGTTCTGTCAGGTTTTAGGCTCAGAACATTGATAAACCTTGCTACATGTGTCCTGTAATAACTTAGTTATCCTAAGTACTGATTCTGCTTTGCACTTTTGAGTTTTTTGCTATGCCTTGTTCTTCTTGTGCCTTGTATATTGAGTCCTTTTCTTGTTATATGGCGTTGACTGTTTGAGTGGAGCACTGAATCTTTGAAGTTGTTTCGTCTTCTGAGTTAAGTCATGTTGTAGACTATCTGAGGAGAGTTAACCTTAGTGGAACGTAATACTGAGTTATAGGCTGCAGTTTCCTTTTCGTTATAAATTCAGTATGCTCTAGTCTTAGTAGGGCTTCAGAATATTTAGTTGAACACCCGAGGCTTTAATAAGCAAACCATTAGTGTCAAGAAGAGTAGGTTACATTCATTGCATGTTCCAGACTGTATAATAGCTTCTCACCCTGGTGTTTTTCTATCTATAGTTTGACTCTTACATTTTTTTTGTCATTTTATATCTGGGGTTCCGCCGCAGTGTATATAATGTGGTAGAGTTTAGTTTCTCTACCACCATACTGCTAATACCCATTTAAGGTCTAGTGAATTTCTAGGTATTTCATTTACTATGGTCTTGCACTGTTAATACGTCCATTACTTGTATATAAATGAGACAAACGCTCCCCCAATTATAATGCAAGCAGAGGGGAGTGCTTGATTTCCAATGTCTTGTTTTATTATCAGCTACTTAAAATCGTGTTAATGTCCTGAATAAGTATGCTGTCATTATGACTTTATAGGGAGCAAGACTCGGCAAAAGATAAAAGAAAGAAAGAACACAAAATATATGCCTTGTGTTTTCGGTTTTCTTTTTATGCAGTCTCCAAAAGACGTTAAGGTGGATAGATGTTAGCCATAATGAAGAGAGTATTACGGGTCTGAAAAGACACTTTGTTTCAAAGATTTGCTTGTTTGTTTTTTCACTCAGAACAATTACATAGTGTCAAGGCACGGTGTGAGAAAAATCCCCATTGCAACCGGTAAAACTATCTAAGTACTTGTGTATCCGTGAGACAAGCTGCACAGACGTTTTTATTTGAAATTCTAGTAATGCCTTCTAACATCCATTCATCTGCATTAGTGACTAGTGTTAGTTATTCCACCTTAACGGATACAAAAATCTACAAGTAAAATCAATAAACTCACCTCTTTTGTACTGAAGTTACAGAAAAAGAAAATATTTAGATCTGCGCCAGTACGCTTCTGGGAAAGAAAGGTTGTTCACATTTCAGACCTGACGTGCTAATGAACCTTTCCTGGCTGCCTCTGTGAACTGCTTTTGGAATTATGTATCTCCTTGTTGGAGGATTTGTTGTTGTTTTGTAGGAACTCGGCACAATGGGAACTTCGGTGCAGGCAGCCGTAATTGAACCTCCTGGAGGGCGTTACCTCTATCCCAGAGTGCAATCAGAACGGCTCTGTAACTGGAGTAAAATCAATCGTAAAACACGATTAGCTAATTAAAGAGCACTACCGTGGCCAGTCCATTGTGTAAAACGCTGAACAGCAGTTTAACATAGGATATTCTTTGACATCACCAAACATCATTTATTGCTTTCCCTTATAAAAATAGTCTACAGTATACTACAGTATACTACAGTGTAATTTGCAGTATACTGCAGTATATAAAAATAGTCTACAGTATACTACAGTATACTACAGTGTAATTTGCAGTATACTGCAGTGTACTACAGTAAATTCAAGTATTCTACAGTTTTTGTAGAAAAAGTACTGTAGTTTTTCTTCCGTACTGTAGAATTTACATGAGTGAGTAGTAGATACTGCAGTTTTCTGTAGTACTGACAATAGTACTGTGGTATTTTGTAGTAGAAACTGTAGATTATGGAATGTCTGCAATATATTCTGCAGTATTAGATGCTTTACTACAGTATACTTTTGCAATAAACAGTTGTCTGTGATAAATACTGCAGTAAATGATTTCTGTACTCTAGAACCAAGAATATAAACAGATTTCAGTCAGATTACAGATTGCATGTCATCTCACACTGCACACCCTTATCATTAAAGTTATTCTTGGCATTTATGGAAAAACAAAAAAGTTAGGCAATAATTTACACACAAATATTCCCAGACTATTTTTAATTGGCAAAAACGTATTGCACTCAATAATCAAGAACAACTATTATACATTTAGTTCTTATTACAATTATACATTTATACATTGCTTAAAACGATGTATTGTACTTAATAATCAAGAATAACAATTATACATTCTGTTCTTATTACAATTATACATTTATACATTGCATTATACAATTAAAACACTTTGTTATTACAAATACTTATTGCAATTGGGCTGCTTGCAGTGCCTCAGACAAGTTTGCAAATTTCATTGGTCGTGCGTATTCAGCCAATGCTGAACATCCGTGAGGATGTGTACCATTGGCTGAATATAAGCACGTGAGTGCGTATGGCGAGCGTGCTACGTAGGATCTATTTTGTGCCTGCAGACTTAGGATCCGTGAGTTCAACACGTGTGATGTGAGGGAATTCTGTGGGAGTAATTGATAATGGGCCTCGGGCAGTGGGGCACCTATTGGCCGGCTGCCCTCCGCCCCAGTTGGCTTCTAAGCCATACAAGTTTCTCTTGGATGCCTGTACAATTTACAAAGTAATAACACATGTACACAATCCTCAGGTGCTTCTTCGCATTTAGAATTGGAAGACGATATCCTATTAAACTTAAATGCTGTAGTTGCAACTCTCCAACAATTAAATCTAAAATGCATCAGGGAGGAGTGGACCTTCTTTGGGATTTGCATTTTTAAATACAATGTAAAAGACAAGGGAATTAAAGGCATGAAACGTCTAACAGTGGGTTTAGTCATATACACATTTTCTCTAATGTTGGCCTCAACACCCCTCGGTTTACTCCCCCAGTGCCACAATTCTGCTTGAGATATAACAACAGTGTACTGTTGGTAATCTGTTATATGGTTCAACTTGGGTTGGAAGTGAGCAACCCACTGTTTTTATTGAAAAGTGTTGCTTCTTATTGTTACCTCTAATATACATCTAGGTCAAATCTCGTCTGTCTCTTGTCAGAAGTTCCATGCATTTATTGGCCCGTCTGTCACCTAACTGAAACTTCAGGGGAAATCACCTTAGCTCTAGATAAATCAATTCATTTGCTATAGTCATAAGGAGTTTAAAAATGTTTTTTTTACAAATTTCTTTCAGCTGTATCAATTTCCAAGGGTACTCAGCAACCTCAACCTTCTGATCTCAACATTCAAACTTCATTAACTATATTTCAATGTAAGATAAACAAAAAGTGCTTTAAAAGTATGCAGCCTTTACAAAAGTTGAATAATTAATCAAGTTCAAATTTTGGTATCTGAACAACATAGAGTTCACCATCAAGCTCCAAGAGGGCACATTTTTGATCCATGTCATCAGCTTTACACATCTGCACATTGTTTTGCCCCAATACCGTGACAATATCTTGTGATACATCTGCCTCTACATACTTATCATATGCTTTTATTTGATGTTTTGATCGAGTTAAAGGACAGTAAAACACCAACAACTTCTCTAGAAGATTACTGTGTTCTATGCTAGCAGAGTGTTTAAGTAGAAACAAGAATGAAACCTCACCAAAATTACCCTTATCTGTTACAAAAACAGAGTTATTTCTGTTGAACTTATTAATCCTTGGTAGTAAATAGTTTTCCATTTACAATTGCACGATTGAAGAATGCAGCCTCCACATCTCCATGTAGCAAAACCTCTGTGTGCATCCCCATGTGGTGACGCTCTTCGTTTGTGAGCATTCTGGTTTCAGAGTGACCCAAACCGACAGTGCTATTAGAAATTCTCACAGCATTTTGTGTGTTTGGTTTTCTGGAAGATATTGAGTCATAAATATGTCTGACCTCCTCTGTAGCATCTTTCAGAAGAGTGTCAGAACTCTTATCTAATTTTTTTTGTGCCAAGAAATTCTTTGCAATTTGAAGAGGTACTGCCTGTGTTCCAGAAAATAGATTTAGGAGCCTTCTAAGAGCATCTTCAAATATGAATGCAGAATTGGCCCATAAAGGACCCCAGTGGTTGACTGAATCAGGAATGTGTGTGAGGAGATGAACATTATAAGATACCTGATTCAGACCATACAGTTCAGGGACCAATGCTACAAATTTCATCAAGCATAGTTTAGCGGAGCGCATATCAATATCGCTGATTTTTGTGTTCATTAAGAGATGCATGCTATGCACAAGAAGTAGCCAGTGCCGATAGTAAGCCTTCTTCAGAAGTTTCTGTAAAATAATCCCAGAGTAAATCATTAAAAAAGACCTCCATTCAGAAGCCTTCCAATACTGCTTTTGTAGTAGAGTTCTTGGACTTCTATGAATCTCTATTGGTGCTTTTATAGACAGCAGGAAGGAATTTAATGCTGCAGAATCTGCGATATGGAATGGCTGGTCAATTGTGCTATCAATCCACAAATTTGTAAACTGCCGCACCACTCCTAAGCAGACAGCATGCATGTAGTCAGGGATGAACCCATCTATTATATCAAATTTTTGGAGAAGCAAGAGTGGACTGGCTCCCTTTACTCCCATTTCTGGTCTTCCCAGGTCACATGCTAATTGGGCATATGCAATGGTATTTTCTTGCGTTCTTTTCTGTGGAATTGTTTCTGCTAGGGGATACACCCGTACATAACCATGTCGTTTAGTTGCTACCTCACCCTCGTGCAAACAGAAACCACAGCTGAAAGCACCATTAAACTGCTTCATTGCGTGCAACATGGGCCTAGCTACTGTATCACAAATACAGATAACAGCAGCCACTTTTGACATGTTCATTTCCAGCTTGGTCATTCCATTTGAATCCTATATTGTGTAACGTCTCCAATTCATCTACAAATGGAGCCAAATAAGTATCAAGCTGGCGTTTCTTGACACCAAACCACAGTGTGTGAAGCATTACATTGTCATATCTGTCAGCAAGATCTAACTCGTTCACTGTACATAAAATTGGCAAAATTGAAAATGCGGAGGACTTAAAAACAGGGGCACCATCTGCTTTAAAAGAAAGAGTCATGTTGTCTGAATTATTTACAAATGTTTGTAGGTCTGGATCCTTAAACTTTCTACCAGAGCATATGTCATGAAGATAGCCATCATCTACTTTGGCATGACTTCTAAGGGTCATTTGTAATGGATGATCCTCACAAATTTGTGCTAGCTGGGGTTGCAGTGGCATAACAAGGAAATAATTGTTATTTGTGTAGCAAGTCTGAACAGATATTGGTTTAGTGCATTCCTTGCATGCCATTTCTGGTTCTTTTCCTAGGTACCCAGTGCAATCTGGACAGTAGTAGTGAATCTCCACAGCATCACCCATACAAAAAAACATTTTATCCAATAAATATTTAGATTTTGGCACACACTGTGGGGCAATAAGATTCATTAAGGATAGAAGATCTGTAATTGCAACTCCTGTAATTCCATGCCTCAGAATGTACGACATTATCAAAGCAAGGAGTTGGCCTTTAGTGATGTGAGCATTGTTGTAGATTGGCTCATCTCCATACAATTGTTCTCTGCTGCAACTGTCTTCAAAGTTCTGGAAGGATATATTAAAATACATTTACTTAATAACTAAAAATAGTTCAATGTCTTCTACTAAAACTAATGATGTTTAGCCACAATTACTTGACAGAATTTCCAGTGAATACAAATTAACAAGTACACACATGGTATTAATACGTGACCAAAGACAATAATAGCTCAATTTTATGAATGATATTGAGCACTGTTAATTTAATTTAGATCATGCAATTAATACGCTATTTCAAGCACGCATTTAAAATGTTTAACTTATCATAATAAAAAAGTGGACCAAGTTGACAGATGTGATACCCTATGATGGATTCACTGTGAATGCCAAATGTAAGACACAAATAATTGGTGAAAAACAGAAAAATGTGTAGCCTTGTAGAGATTTATAAGCACCCCTTCGCATTTCACGAAAGAATAGGAACAAAAGAAATTATATGGTCAGGGCAGGGCCAGATCTGGTAAAAGAAGGCCTGGCACAGGGTTTATATAAGCTTTCCAGGTCTTCTTATAAGCACCATTCCACTGAAGGGCATCCTGATTTGCTGTCCTGAGAGTTCAGTACCCTGCTGCCAGAGGATTATACTGTAGAAGGAGGGCAGGATGGAAGTGTAAGCCATATAATTGTTTACATGTAACCAGGGTTCTTTTGACCCTTCAATTGTGCTATGCTGAAGGTGAGCCCAATCACTTGCTACTGGGCCCATTTAGGTGTTGGTTAAGAAAGATACAGATTATGGCTAATTGCATCACACATTGCTTTGGAATGCATATTAGTAAGAGAATATACAATACCATAGATTCCTGTTCTGTGTCTGTATGATCAATGGTTTCATCATCAGAAGTTACACCATAACAGTTTTCTCTCCCACTGTCAGTATCAATGTCATCATTGTCTTCTGTCATATCCTAAAAGAAATAACTGTGCTTATAAGATACATACCAGGAATCAGTCTTGTATGTAGTCTATTGCAATACTAGTTGCATCCATTAACGCCGTACATATACAGTTAAAGAGGACTTCAGTATGGCATTAGATTGGTATTGCATGTAGGAGTATTTGCCTGTGTTGGGTTTCTTGTGAGGAATAAGCTATCCCACCGTGCATTTTCTAACTGAGATGTGTGTTGCAGCAAAGAATAAGGGATATACTCATGTGGTCCGGAATTATTTCTATTACCATAAAGTGTGCATTTTTAAAAGTAGTCTGTGGTAAATTAGCAGTGATCATGATACCTGGATTGGTGATGCTTCAATATCCCGATCTTCTCCCAGATTGTAACTTTCAGTATCAGGTGGCCCTTCTACACCAGTATGTGAAACGTCAATTCTAACATTCTGCAGACCTGCTTCATTCCGAACTGCTCCCCATCTCAATGTAGTTGTCCTTGGTACAGTTGTTTTTATGTTTCTTAGGTAATCTTTGTAGGATCTTCTGTTAGTAAACATTATGGTGGATAATCTGCAAAATGTTAAGCATGTCATCATTATTTAGTGGTAAAACAAATACTTTGAAACCTACTCTTAATTGAGCGCTGAATCCCCAGTGCTTGCAACCTGTCTTTGCCGGGAATAGACACCAGAACCCATCTA